>JAUEKZ010006336.1:0-19098 GCA_031471865.1 Melibe leonina | reverse complement strand
AGAGACTCCTAGCTTGAACTGGTCGTCAATAACATAAAACAAGAACTTTTTGTTAGTGCTCATGATGATTCTATAATTTCTTTGGTCCAAAAAAGTAATTGCTAGAAAGGGCGAATTATGAAATATTATGACAATGCACAATATTATTTCATGTGGTTTATAATTGATAATTCTTTTTTACAATTATTTTTCATTGATAAACATGACAAGCCATCCAATAACTATAATTTCATTTAGTAAACAGGGAAAAAGAATACAAACATGAGTTTGAAAACTAGTCTTTAAATCACTCTTTCTAAATGTAGCTCTTTTCAAATACCTTGTGATATGAGCCTGGTAAAGTCTTTCTAATGTGTATGGATTTCTTTGCATAGTGGATTGTTTTTCGCAGATCTGGTAATTGACTTCTTGACACAAAGTCATTGAGTTTCATTTTCTGTAAAAAAAAAAAAAAACCATCAGTAGTTCAGTTGTTACATGAAACTATTTATTCACACACACACAAATGTTTTTTTTTAAAGCTTTTTATTTTCAAATGATTCATTAAATAGTCTTTTAATCAAGAATAAATTTTATTTCAAAATGTCTGACCTACAAAACCCACAGAGAGGAAATAATGGATTACGACAATAAGAAAATAATCATCAGGACTGAGGAGAACACAGTATTATGTTCTTAACTTAAATCAAACATTGATAAAGCTAATCTCTGTTACGAAATCTATCACTATCATTTTTTCATTGCTTGTATAAGCTATCATGAGACATATATGTAAAAAAAATATTCTGAATAGAACAATTATTTATTTTCTAAAGATAAAATGTACAATTCAAATTCCTATTACCTCATCATATATTTCAGACATAAGAGCATACAGCTCTACCATTCGATGTGGTCTTGCCCCAAGTTCTCTCTCTTCAATTTTCATGGCAATCTTCAATAATTCTAAAGCATCTTGATGTTTTCCAGCTTGAATTCTATAAAATAGGGAATTCATTATAAATATTACACCACATAAAAAAGAACATGCAAGCTTCATTATAACTGGAGACAATCTTTTCCATAAAAAAATACAAAAGTGCCAAGTAAGGATCAAGATATTCCCATTTTTATGATCAAATTAACATCTCTTGTTATTGATATAGCAGAAGAAAAGCTGTATGATTGAGTAAAAATATCTTACGTGACTCTGCAAACTTTCTCATAGCGCAATGAAACAGATGCTTCATTTGAGGAATCCTCTTCCTCAAATTTTTTCAAAGCAGAAGTATAACTGGAAACCATTTCTGATATGGGACCAACCTGAAATGAATAAGAATCTGAAAGTTAGAGTCTTGTTAAATAAAACCCAGACTTATTTCAAATATGACATACACAATTTTTTTTCTCCATAAACATTGATATATGCACTCTATCATTCAAAGACACAGTCTAAACCTAAACACTGAAGAAATTTTTTTTTTTAAATCTATTAATTGTCTTTATTTCCATATGTGCAGCACAAACCTTCCTCCAGTAGGTCATGAGTTGAGAACTGTATTCCTCCTGGTACAGTTGGTCAAAGACTTTCCAGTCACACAGACACTGGGCTAGGTGGAACTTGTCGTCCAGACACGCTAGATGGTGTGGGTACTCTTCAACCAGACGTGCCATGTCTCCATGGCGACGGAAAAACTCTGCAAGCTTCTGGTGCCAGAAAAAGTAGGTGGCTGACTTTTCACTCTTGCCGGATTCTCCACATTTGACAATGATGAAATATCTGAAATCAAAAGTACAATGAAAAAATACTTAATATGTAAAGACATACAGCTGTCAGTGTCTTTTTAATATCTAGTATAACATCATAGAACAAAGGTTTTACTGTAACAACCACAAGATGAAAGCCTTATGATTAAACAAAAGGAATATATTGTATAAATATTGAACAGATTTATGTATGAAACTAAAGGCAAAAAAAGACTATCCTATTAAAAAAAACCACAAGGAGACTATAAAGCTATCTTGGACTATTTAGATTAATTGCCATCATTGAATTGATCCCGGTCAGAGAGAGAGAGAGAGAGATAAAAAAAAGCAGTATTTCATAAAATCTTTATAAACACAGGGCTTATAAAATTGAGAAAATCACCTTTTCCTGACTGCTTTACTCAGTGCTCTGTGATAAAAATCCAATCTACCAGTTTTGCTATCCCCATATGGACGCAGAAAGGGTTGCAGTGTTTTGTATACATTTTGCCAGCGGGTTTCTTCCAGAGCATCTTTCTCTTTATTATTTTCCTTTTCACTCTCTTCCATTTCCTCTGTTGACGATCCCCATTTAGAGAGAGAGAAAAAAAAAGAAATGTTTCAATTTAAAAATTAGCCAGTTTAGGATATGAATGTTGTTAGTTTATTTTTAATAAACCTTTTAAGCAATTCAAATACAAAAAGTTATCAAGTTGTTTTTTAACCATAATCAGAACTAAATGTTTTTAGTTCTTAACATTTCAGTTTACAGAAGATACAATTGCTTACTGAGTCTAATTACAAATGTGCAGACTCATTAAATCAAAACATGAATTTACACAGAATTGAAAGCACATAAGAATGAAATAAATGATTAACAAATTCACCTTTTTCTTGAAAAGGCGATGGTGGCTTCAATGAAGAACTATCAGCCAGCAGTTGCCTCAGCTCTCTCTCATTCAAACCAGCAGCAGACGCCTCGAGTAAACATAGAGTGCCCACCAGCAAATCCCCCTCTTTGCTCCTCTCTAGACGGTGCAGAAGCTCATCAAACAATCTAAATATGAAAATCAAAATATATGATACCACATTACTGAGATCTCTCTTGCATCCCAATTGGTCAATATTTTTTATGTAGTTTAATGAAATTTTTGTGATTTTTTGTTATTTCCATTTCCCCAATGATTTGAGTCTTAACCCTACGTCGAAACCTCTGATATGCATTCTGATTGCTGACTTTAACTTAAGTCGAAATCATAGTATACTATACAAACGCAAAAAAAAAAGCCCACATTAAAAAAATTCCAAAGTGGTTTCCCTTAGTTCTAGAAGTCTAAACAGGACATTGGCTAAACATGGTTGCCATAACAGTTGAACTACATCTAGTTTAGGATAAGCTTAAATAACTTACAACAAAAGACTGTCAGGTAGTGTCTTGACTTTTTCTGTCCTCTGTTCTTGACCTTGTACCAACTTGACTTCTTGGCATGCAAGGGTCAGCCATAACGGATTATCAGAAAGGGGTTTATCAAGGAAATGTCGCATCTGAGATGGTGACAGTCTGTCCTTGTTGTTGCTGTACAGAATTTCTTCAATTATGCCCTGTAAATGACAATGAGACTCTTGAATAGTGCAACAATAAAAAAAAATCTCGATGAAAAAGACACGAAAAAGGAAAGATCATTTAAAAAGCATTTCAACCATTGGATGAATAAAGTATATATCTATTTCGTACAATCATCATTATAACAAAGCAAATTTGATGCCCTCTAAATACCATTCCCAATTTCTTTTTTAAAAGATCATGATAAGTAAAAATGTTTAAAAATCTTAGAAAAACATTGTAATCCCTTCATGTTTCTCATTCAACAAGTGAAGGACACGACAACAACAACAAAGAAAATCATCCCACCTGCTTGGATGAGTTGTTGAGAGGACTGACTTTGATCTCCACTGGTTTGGTCTCCCGGCTGACTAGTGCTTTGTGAGGCTCTGTGTCAGTCACCATGGAGATGACAAGCCTGACTTGTGGTGCCAACTTACGAGGGATCCAGCTGATTATGCGGGCCCCCTGCTCTTTGGTAAACTAAAAAAAAAATCAGTGTTGCATATTTATTTAAAATTTTGTATTGAAAAACATAATGATCACTTTGAAATTTCATATTGATTATTTTTTCTCCTAGTTCAAACAAGCCTTGTCAGTATGCGGAAGAGGATACCCAACGGTTATTTTCTATAAAACATGAAAATTTAACTTCATCATTCATAAAGAGAAAGAAAAAAGTTCCAAAACCCTTATCATTTGCATTAAGAATAAGACATTTCCTTTTTTTTTGGAACATTTCTTTACTAATAACACCTTTATAACAGGAGATAAAGAGTAAATGTAACATTGACCACGGAAAGCTTACATGACACACTAGGCATAAATGATTACCTGATTTGCTGCATCTAAGAAGATAATGAGAGGATCTGTATGAAGATTTGACAACATGCTACAACACATTTGGGCAGCTGAATCCAGATTCTTTGCGCACATACTGTTCTAAAATTGACCAAAAAAAAAAAAAAAGTAGAGAGAAAAGGGATATAAGACCATCAGCCAATGATCAATAAGATCATTTTAGTTCAAATCCAGTGAGACCCCCTAGCAACCCAGCACAAAGCGTTAAGTGTCATAACCTTACTACACAATTCACCCACTAGTATCACATGCTTGGAGCAGAGCATGGCAGAAATGTCTGTTATAATGCACTTAAAGTTTTAAGTCAGCGATGTCGATGGTAATGAATGGTTTATTGTTGCTGTGGTGCGTTAAGTTACCTTTGCGGCCAATAAGATTGAAGTAGTAAAGACAAATAAGTCCATTTGTATTGCTGTAAGTACCAGGTCACAAATTCAGTCAAATGACTTTGTGTGGTCAGGTTTTTTAACCTTTTTACATCTGTTAAAACAGATTTATCTGCCAAGATGTTTCTGCCCAGTGTCAGATAAGGTTTGCAAGAAAGAGCAAAGAGTCAGATTCTCCAAAACAGGATTGTGCGCTGGCAATCCACCAGGAGTGAGGAATAGTATAGAAGGTGAAGAAAAAAATAAAAAGCATTGGTCAGATTTCACAGAGACAACTGAATATTTTGTGACGATTGCTATATTTTCACCCCTATCAGACAGATTGATTGCCCAGCTCAAAGTTTTCACCACTGTAAGCAACCTATCACGACCAGATCAAACTTCGCAAGGGAGACTAGTTGCCTTAATATTCACATGGACTGCATGATCTCATTGTGAATATATACTTGTAGATTATACTCTCATTTTCTTGTAGAAATAATGACATCAAATGATACTTTAATCTCTTAGTGAAACTGAAACTCTTCAGTATGACTTATATCAAATGAAGGATATAGAGGGTGCCTTACCTTTTTGGCTATACCTGCATCCCTAAGCAGTCTTTTAAGCATCTGTTCAAGAGATGTGGACCCAGGGACAGCTCCAACAAAATGGCAAAATACCCTCCACTTGCCAGAGCTTTCACTGGAAAAGTGAATCATTGAAATAAACCTCACTGAAGTCTATATCTTGATGCAGAGCAAATTATTCTAAATTAAATGTATCCTACACAAAAAATACCTTGAATACCAACAAACAAACAAAAATACAATATTCATTTCAATCAATGTACTGGAAGTTCTTGCTGATAAAACAATAAATAAATTTGAAATGAAAGCAAGTTTGAATTCACACAATTTTACCATGAAAAGCTTCAATAATTTTTTTCAGACATGAAGAAAAATGTTTTACTCATTGAATAGACAGACTTCGTTTGTCAAAAAGGTGAAGCTGTAAAACATTGAGTAAGAGAGTTTGGCACTGTCAAGTCAGAATTCAGAATTACCCAAGACTTGGTAATTCCTGTTGCTCTATCTTATTCAGAATCGTTTTTGCTGCTAAACACATGACAGAAGTTTTCCCTGAGCCAGATTCACCAAGCAGCATCAATGGTACATCCTTTTCCTCTCTGACTATGTAGTTTTCAATCTGACAACAAAAAAAAGACAAATGACATTACACAAATGTTATCGCAACTTATGAGTTTGGTTCATTTTTTTAAATATCATGACAGACTATTTTATCAATTTACCAATCAGCAACCCTATTGCAAAATAAGAACCACCCACAATAAAGACCAAACCAATTCAAAAATAAAAACTTACTTTTACATTTAAACTTAATCAATTATTGTAAATAATTATATTTTAAAAATCACAACAACAAAAAATCAACTTAATAATCTGAAATATAAATGCATACAAGAAAAAACATTGCAAAAGACTTTATTTAAATGCATGAAACACTCACTTGTTGAACAATATTATCCCTTCCTAAAACAAATTTGCCTTTAGAATTGAGGAACTCTAGATGTGATGATGTTGCAAACTCATCACTATGCCGTCCCTGGGGTCGCTCTTCCCCGAGGAAATCAGAACTAATTCTTTGCTGTAAAAAACTTAAAATCTGTAAAGACAAAAAGAATAAAATCAAGCAACTTGGGTTTTTTTTTTTAAGAAATTTACAGAAAAGTTTAACTGTTGTTTCAGATTTATAGCGTAGCAAAAATAAAAAAATAAAAAAAGTAAATCCTTTAGAGCACATCAGCTTGTAGAGACAATAATTCCAGAATAACTTAAATCAAAATGTAAGACAGAATCACATCTGTTTTAAGTTGAAAAAGAGCAATGCTTAATCTACATATTAATTTTTAGGTTGATTTTGCTATTTGAATAAATCAAAACATCTTAGGTTTAATAGAGAAGGAGCACAATGATAACAGGTAGGGGTCATTTTTCAGAAACCCTGAATAATATATTGTTTTATAATTAAGTGCTTTCATAATTACCTTTTCCTTTAGTTCACTTGATAACTTCAGCTTTGGTCTATTTTTAACATCCACACCACAATATTCAACATTGTAACTCATAACACGATGAGACTGAAAAGGAAGAAGAGAACAAGGCAATAAAGATTTTGAATTTAATTTGAATAAATTTCCCAAGTAATTTACAACAGGTGTCAAAATCAGTGAGGTTAAACATTGCTTCATTTCACTAACAGCCCACTGCTTCACAATAGAAAATAAAAAATAAGTATTGAAGCTAATCACATGACAAACTCAAATACTTACAGGAAATTTGTGTTTAATCTTATCATTTTCCCCCATGATCTTTTGGGAAGCAGACGTCTCTTTGGCAAAGCAAGATTTTTTATCCTCAGGCACCCGACTCAAAAATGTGTCATCCCTAGTGAAAAAGATTGCTAGATAGGGAAAAAAAAAAGAGAAAAAGAACATGAAAAAAATATTATCCTAAAATTTTGCCATTATCAATCTTCAAATTTAACAATATTGCAAGAATCAATGAAATTGAAACTGACAGGATTTTTAAATAGCCTCTCTTGTCTCCACATTTTGTCAACTTTATTTATCCTACACTAATATGGATAAAATTGATTCAAATAAAATATAAACAAATAATATATGTTTGGAAACTTGAATCATCGTAAAAATAGAATGACTTGAAATTATAAACTAAATGAGTGTAGTTTGAAGGATCATTTCAATATCTTTGTATGGAAAGCCATATACACCCCATCAATGAGTTCAAGAGCTCAAAATATATGAAACAAAAACAGAGAAACAGGATGAATTTTTTAAAAGAAAATAATTGAAATGTTACAATTTTGATTGTCTTCTCTAAAAGCTCCATTGAGTAGTTCCAAGTCTTCACACAAGAGCCCATAAGCCTCTTGGTAGTCCTCTACAATCTCCTCTGGGTAGTCAGCCCACATAGGAACCCAGCCCAAGGATGAGCTGTTTTTGTTTAAGAGAGAATATGAAAAAAAATGATAATTGATGATTGCATTTAATTTTTAAAAAAAACCAGTCTTTGCAAAAATAAAACCAAACAATCGAAATAAGTTATTATTTACAGTTTTCTTCAAATTAGCAGAGCATTCCTATCACTATCAAGGACCATGAAAAATACACTTTTTCATTTGTAAAAAATTGTTTTGATCACAACTCTAATCAATTGAGAAAAAAAATCAAGTCTAAAAATTCATTAACTAAAATAAAAATAGCCAGACTTAACTGACAACAAGATTTCAGAAAAAAATGCAAAAAAAGAAAAAAATAGATTGGAAAATAAAAAGTGAACATATTTTTTTCTATACCTTGTTAGATTTATAAACAATGGCATTGCAGGTGAAAAGTAGCAACTTTCGATGCTTGTCTGTAGCTTTTCCAACTCTGCAACATTCCTATGATCAGGATGACGCCCACCCTAAGAATTGAAAAAAGAAACAAGAGCGTTACAGTTGATGAACCTTCAGAATTATAAATATATTCAAGAACTTTGTGACAAGATTTTGAGGGAAAAGTTTATTTCTGCTGATCTATCATTGCAGAGATAACAACCCAAAATGTCTCACAGGTATTTCAGACACCAGCCACAATAAAGAGGAAAGAAGGGGAGGTGGGGGTGTAGAAATATGCAAATAAGATATTCCTTCTCGCTTGTTCTTAGGCCTTAACAATGATTGCTTTTTAACAGGAAATGGTTGGGTAGATAGGTTAGCATTGACATGCCTTTGAAAACTATTGCAAAAAGAGTATGTGCTCTAAACTAAAATGCCTTTAAAACAAAATGGTTTAGAAGGTCAACAAAATTTTGTTTTAAAGTAATTCCACTGTGGTTGTAAAACTAACATGAAAGACAGATAGATAGGCAAATAAGAGGATTAATGCAAAAGTCTCATCACTGATATAGCCTCCGATACCTGGTATCAGGTACAACACGACAATGAAATGTCAAATTACTAAACAAAATTAAGGAAGAAAAGAAAAACTGGAAGAAGAGAAAGATGAAGAAAAAGAAGTTAAAAAAGAGGATTAGCAGTAGGAGATGTGAATGTAGTAAAAAGCAGCAGGAGCAGTAGTAGTAAGAGTACATTAGTAGTAGAAGAAGTGCTAGTACGTAGTAATATAAATAATGACATTAGCAGCAAAAACTAATATACCAAGGATTAATTTTTTTTCCAGACTTCCAAATGTGCTGAAGACCCTGTCATACAGTAGAGCAAACACCCTAGAAATAAGTCAATGGAAATAACAAACTGAAGTCTCCTGCCCCATTTTTTCCTGCATTAATCTTAAGCCTCATCGCATGTAAAGAAGATAAATAATGAACAGAAACTTGTAACTAACTCATGTTCGAGCCCTCTAACACCATTTTGTCCTTTGTTTACAACGGAGAAACTAGCGTACATACAGGGCTACAGAGAAGGATGCCACCTGACAATACACTAGTTAGGGCAGCAGTGATTAACAAAAAAGTATATATCGCAAATTTTTGCCCAGAGACTGGACAATGCTTTTAAATGCTGTATCAATATCACTATCATATTTCAACATGTGTAGAAAATTAGTTATTACAGAAGTGCCCAGAGGAAAGCGGGAGGGTATTGTGAGTGTGACTGAAATAAAGTAGTTCTGATTTAAAGAACTTTGTTTTGTTTAATAAAAGTGTTCTGATGCAATTTCTAAGACACTCACCTGCAATGCTGAATTTTGACTTCCAGTGCGGAAATTTTTCCTGTAAAATACCTGACTTCAGGCATCACTATCATTAAAAAAAAACACTGGAAGGAGTGGTAAAAAACAAATTATCATTCATTAAATATGTTTGACATCACTTAACAAAAGATTTGTGTTCTCTGTATGTGATTTTAAAAAAAACTTACCCATTTGATAAAATTTTCCACCAGCGAAAGGCTTTCATTGCTACACCATACTCTCAAGGGGGGGAGAATCTGAGAAATAAATTAAAAAATACATGAAAATATCTCCAATACAGCATTATGTCTTGAAGTAAATCAAGTTTCATTAATTCTCCATTGCGCCAGACCAATTTCTTAAGGAACAATGAAAACATTTCATTTACACACAGCCACGTCAACTTTATGAATTCCTAGATCCCTGCCTCATCAAATCTCCACTCAGGTCCACTAATCATTCATGTTCCCTGAGACCTACAAGGACTATGATCAAATTACTTAATAGTCTTGAGCAAGCAAGTAAAAAATATCATCATTGTGCTTTTGGGAATCAATCAATGTCAAAATATGCTATCATACTGAGTAGGGGAATGTCTACAATCTTTCTTGTATAAATGAAAGTTCTTACCTCTTTTCTAATCCAATCTCTTTCAGCAAAGAATTCATCATTGTGAGATGTGATGAAAAGTTTTACCTGCTCAGGCTGGTCACAACGATTTTTCTTGCCTTTTGATTTTTCAGCAGCAAAAGCCATTGTAATTCTACTCCATTCAAAAGTTGGCTTTCCTGAGGAAAGATTCAAGATAAAGTTCATCATTTTGTTTTAGAAAATATGTGCTATTTAGACGCCTACTATCATTTTCAAAAGAAATTAAAACATCCTTAGAGAACAATTTTCAAACAACGAAGTGACTAACGAGAGACTCTTGAGTCAGAAGCACTTACAAATCACCATAATGAGTCTCATTATCTTACTGGACAATCCACTGTCACAGTTCCTGAGTGGTCTAGTGGTTAGGACTAACCGGGACGGCCAGAGTTAGATTCCCTGCTAGGAGCCTATGGGTCAGGCAACCAGTAAGTGCTTCTAGCTTGAGTGTCTAGAAACACGTAGGTGCTTGTAGCCTGTTCTAGCAGCATGTATATATGTGCTTGTAGTACTTTTAGATTTAGAAATTAGGGGTTTTAGTTACCATTTTGAACATCAATTGACAATTTTTCACCCCTAAGACACCTTAACCAAGTCTAAATAAGTATACAACTAGAAACAAATATTTTGCCATATATATTCCTCCTAACACTAATGAAAATAATCATTTGGTACAAATCAAGTTCTTATCTCAGGAGAATTTCTATGTTTATGTCCATACCTAGATACTCCACAAGAGAGCTTGGCAGACAAGCTTTGGGTGGAAACACCTAAAAAGTTTATGGATTTATCATACGAAGTGGATTTTAAAAGAATGAAATTCATACACATTCATGGTTTTCACTGGATAAATCTAAACAGTTTTAGGATATTACCTTAGACTCTAACATAAGAATCAACCAAAAGAACGGATTCTCCTTTTATTTTGGTTGAGAGGTCCTCCATCGCGTAATTTAGTTTTGTTGTTTGTTAGACTACCTTAGCGGCTATGTAAAACAGTTTAGCAGTTTGCGCGTGTGTTTCGTCCTCGTTCTCACTTCTCAAAGTGGGAGTGGGAGGGAGGGGAGGAGAGAGACAGACAGTGTGATATATAGAGAGAGAGACAGACAGTGTGATAGAGAGAGAGAGAGAGAGAAATAACAAAGTTCGGGGTCTCTTATTTTGAACTGGAAGGAAGATCAGTCGAGATTACCCGCTGCTGGACAGAAGTTACGACACAAGTGCAGGCGTCTAAAGTTATTTATAGGTAGTCTACCGATACGCACTTTTATCAATTCTGGACAATCAATACATAGAGATAATAGTCTATACAGTGTGGACACAGACGGCCTTGAAATTGAAACAGCCAAAATATTCTATCTACTTCTATCTAGGTAGACCGTCTTGATTTTTATATATCTACACATCCATACTTGTAAGGTTAATATGAATCATAACGATAGAAATTATGGTAGTCTCCAAATAACGCCTGTGGCCGGTTAGCTCAGTTGGTTAGAGCGTCGTGCTAATAACGCGAATGTCATGGGTTCGACCCCCATACTGGCCAATTTTTTTTTTCAGATATATTATACACACATGTCGTACAGGTTGTGTACATATACATTCTAATTGTCTTTTACATTGGAGCTCTTCGTTGACACTGGTCGTATTATTTTATTCACTTTTTGTAGTTTGATCCCCTCCTTTTTAACGGTAACATACGCAACATTATAGGCGTCTAGGTATAGATGATTTTGTAAATATAACGACCATTTGAGGTTATTTATCGAGAATAAACGCCTACGGAACGTAACGCTTAGTTTTAGTTTAGTGTTTTAGATCTACTTAATTCTCCGGCTGCATCTTAAAAAGACATAATAAGAAATGGAGTGGATATTAATAGTGCATGATGTGGACATAAGCCATCGTCTGTTTGTGTGTCCTGCTTTGTGAATGTGCGAGGTGATGCTTTTTCCTGTAAATTATCTCTTTGTCAACTTTTTAAGAGATGATGTTTTCCATTGTAAATCATATATCTGTGAAACGTCCCTGGCAGGATCAAAGTCTGGCTATTCTTTCAACTAGCCTATCACCTTACTTATCCACGGGCTCTTATATGACCATAGCAGTTGCAAACTCTCAATAAACAAACAAAACCCTTTCACATCGGGGCTCATGGAGGCGTGGGATGGGTGGTGAAGACGGGGGATGTTGGGCGGGGTGTGGAGTAGTCAATGTGCAATGTGCAACAAATTCATAAATTCCTTATTTGACGAATAAAAGTATATCTTATCTTATCCAATCTAACCCAACAGAATAATATGCAAAACCTTCATAGCGGGCGGTTGGGGGTCCATCTGGGGACACTACTTCTGTTTCTTTTCTTTTGGCATTATCTATCATCTTACTTTTTCCAACACTTTTTCCAGTGCTCCCTTAACAAGCACACATATACATCTGTTTTGTATCTGTTAGCTCAGTCTTTGTCCTGCCTGTTGTCCTAACAGTCTTATGGCCATCCCTCGTGTTTTATATTTTTGTGCCTAATTACATGATCACTTGCTATCTAGAAGGACTGAGTATTTTGTACACAAAGAGCGGTGGAATATCATGGGTCTCCCTGGACCATAATAGTGCATGGTGTGGGTGGTAGCCATCATCTGTTTGTGTGTCCTGCTCAGGGATTGTGAGAGGGGATTTTTTTTCCTCCTGTAAATGATCTCTTTGTCACCTATGAAAGATGATAATTTTTTCCCCTTGAAAATCATCTGTCTGTGAAACGTTCCTGGCAGGGTCAAAGTCTGACTGTTCTTTTAATTAGCCTATCATCTAACTCACCCTTGGGCGCTTATGAAATCTTCACAATGAACGTGCTCTTATATCAGATATAAGTACGATTTCCGTGGACTGACATATGCCAAAAGCCTGAAATTTAGACTTTTGGCATATGTCACTTGACTGAAATCTGTTTATCTCGTACAAGAACAGACATATTATCTTAAATGGAAGATTTTGATGTATTTAGTTAGTAGTATTTAGTTTAAAAGGGCGAAAAGAACTCTAGAGAGAGTGCTGGAAAAAGTAAGACGATTGGTGAAGAAAAAAGAGAAGAAACAGAAGTAGTGCCATGGCCTCCTGTATAGTGACATGGGGGAAATGTATAGAGACAGAGGCCATGGTAGTGCTAACAAGTGATGCACGCCAACACCCTGTCTCTATCTCTCACTCTCTCTCTTGCTCTCTCACCCTCTTGCTCTCTCTCTCTCACTCTCTTGCTCTCTCTCTATCTCTCTCTCTCTCAGATTTCATCAATGCCACCAATTCAAGACCGGCATTTTCTCTCATCATCACCTACGGTTTACATGTTATAGTTTCTCTATACACATACCCCTACACACAAATGTAAACGAGTCACAAACACACACACACACACACACACACACACACACACACACACACACACACACACACACATATACATTCTCTTTCTCTCTCTCTCTCTCTCTCTCTCTCTCTCTCTCTCTCACACACACACACATACGTGCAAAGATATCAGAATTAAAATAACTTTAGTCTGTGGTACAACTACCTCCCTATCAATCCATTTATCTACAGAGATACTTGGATATCTAAATCATTGACGAGAAATCAAAGTTTACTTCCAGAGAAATAGAAAGAGTAGAAATAATGCATAAGCTACCATTTGGAGAACATGTGCACAAAGACAAAGCGAAGAGCCTTGAGCCCTGTAAGAGGCGAGAAGGTAGTGAGTAATGAGCGCTAAGCCGAGCGCTATTGAGCGAGCACCTCCCGTAGGTAGAGCTAATGAGCGAGTGAGCGCTTCAAAATGCTAACTGGTTTTGCGGAAGTAAGGCTATTTTTAGAAAGACAATCCCAAAACAATTTCTAAGATGGCTGCCTCCGGCCAGAGGGCCTTTGCTCAGAAGCTGAGCAAGTAAGTTTTTAATAATTTTTTTGCCCCTATAAATCGGCTGTCCTCATTTATAAATGTTTAGACCTCATTGTTGTACAAATGTATGGCACACAATTATTTGTATTTCCCCAATGGAGGATTTCATTATTATCTTCATTCCTGAACCGATCATCCAAAGATGTTCGCTCAGGGATTCCTCATCCCTGATTCCAACATCAGACAATTAGACTAAACTCCCAGTTTATGTTTATTTTGATATTGGGGCGTTCAGCAATTTTGATACAAAGACCTAGCATCTTTCCATGTTGACTGATTGTTGATCTCCAATATAGTCTAGACAATGTCTATCTATGTCTAGAGCTCTAGGTCTAATATTTAGATAATCTTGATGAGTCTTTTTTTGTGGTTTGATTAGACTGTCTCCTAATTCATCTCATGTTCCTCAAAATCTATGGTTTATTTCTTAATGGCTTTTATGTCTCAATCTAATTGAGTATGAGTATGTCTTATTGATTGACCCATCTATGTTGACTGCTTTAAAAAAAAAGCTGTTAACCAAATTTCTTTTGTTTATCCTTGTCTCAAAATGGTTTCATGTCAATTTATTAATATCGTCTTTGTATTTTCATCCAGTTTAATTGTTGATAAAGTAAAGTCAATTTTATTTTCAGTAAAATAAAGTCAGTGCAGTTGGGGAAATTTGCCACCAAACAGTGGTTCAAATTCCCGCAGTGTGAGGAGGGAGGGGTAGGCAGCGCTGGTTGTGAAAAAAACAATAATCAGAAATAGTTTTGGAAACCCTGAGCATTTTGAATTATCTGTTGTGATGTGCAATTTTAATTGTTATTGGTATTCTGCATATGATTAAGAATTATTCTATTTAAAAAAGAATGTTCTCATTAATTTTGTTATTTTGATTTCTTTTAATTTTCTATTGTAGACAAGGAGCAGCTGAAGTCAGACGTCAGGTGTCTTCCTCCGTTTGTTCAAGCCAGGATTTAAGTCGTAGTACCAGTGTTCAGTCTATCACAGCAACTCATACAACACAGGTCAATATGGTTTTCTTATCAGAATTTTTTTCCCAAATGAAAGAACAATATTTAGTTCAATAGAGTATGAGATAATTGTTTTCTTTGTATGTAACTAACATTTTTTTAAATACCACTTGGACTATATATTCTTAATGTTGATAAAAAAATTATGAGAATAAAGAATTTAGTTTTTTTTCTTGTGTGTTTGGATTGCAGGTCCCTTTAAGTGATGTTGTTGAGCCAACAGATTTTGAGGACTTTGTCCTTCATAACCAGTCTATGGTTGAGCGAGACCCCCATAAAGACCTGCTTCTATTCCCTGAAGATGACATTAATGTAGACAAAGTGCCAAAGACTTGTCGCACAACAAAGCCAAGCTTGCCTGAACCAAAGTATTTAAAGTTATTTATATTTGTATCTGATTCTAAAAGATTTACCTGTTGATAATTACTCTGCTCTATAGATTTTTGTGGTATGGTATGCTTTTTGTGCTTTCATTATGATATAATCTGTAACTTGAAAAATAATGTTATTAGACTACTTAAACATTAGCTAATGTATTCAATTGAGATTGATCAGAATTGAACTGCCTCATACTTGTTTTAAAGGGACAATGTGTAGAATGATTTGATATAAAAAGGGGTAATCAATTTTGCATTCAGTCTACTTGATATATATCTGCCATAGAAATATTTTATTTGTTTTATTGCTTATCGTTCATATTCTGTGCATTTATGTACATACTGAATAAGTAAAATGTGTTCCTTTTTCAGTGCTGAGGGCGATATCCTTGTCGGGGATTGTGTTAGAAGATATACATCTGATTACACTGTTGTTTCTCGAAGGTAATGAAAATGCTCTCTAAAATCTCAAACCTTTCCTGAATGTGTCGTTTTTCAATTTTGTGTTATTATAATCAGATGTATTATCAGGATAGGGAAATGTAAAAAGACAAGAATTACTAGGAACATGTATATAATCAGTCAATAGTGATTACTATTTTATTGAAAAAAGGATTTTTTCTATCTAGGTATCAACAGTTTAGCTCAAGTTTTTGTAGCAAAGAGCGCTTACCAGAACATGAGGTCTTTCAACATGAATACGAGATTGATGTTGAAGATGTGCCTGAAGAGGACAAGGTAAAGTTTTTGTCATAATCCATTGCCCTTTTCTGTCTTTTTTTCTTTCCCCATGATAACTAGTTTCTTTCATTCATCTTGTTTATGAGCCCGAAAAATGTCAAGAGATGGAGTAATTATTTTTTAAATCTTTATTTTAAAATGTATTTTAATACAATTTACTACCAGAGTCGTAAGACCATTAATTTTGAGAAAGGCTTGCTGGAGTATACTGAAATGAATGTCATTTGATGGTTGTTTATTGTGTAGAAATAAAACTCAGTATAAGAGGAAACCTTGCAATTTTGACGCCGGATGATATAAACTATTTGGCAAACAGTATTGTTAATTGGCATGTCTCTGTTTCTGCAGGTGGACACTAACAAACGACAGTCTATTCACATGAATGACACCCCCAGGGGAAGTTGGGCAAGCTCCATTTTTGACCTTAAACAGTCACAGGCAGACGCCTTGTTGCCAAATTTGTTTGACAGAATCAGTCATGAAGATGTGGACAGAAATAATGAAAACAATCGACAACAGAGTAGATGTGATAATATTTTCAATTTGCACTATGCCCCTGATGAGGTTTGTTCCCAATTTCTCAATGAAACCCTGTAATATGCCCTCTGTACAATTTTTTATTTTCTTGCTATAAATTTGTTCTTTATAATTCCATGCAATAATATAGAAATAATGACTGTGAATGGGAAAATATTTTTTTCCCATTCACAGCCATTATTTCTATTATAACATGCAGTAATGATCAATCTTAGATTTTCAACTTTTAAAACAAAATAAAGATGAAATATACAAATAAAATTTACGGACAATAAGCATTAAATGTTAACTTTCATTAGTTATAGATAGATTGTGTGCATTCATTTGCTTAGAGTTTAGAGAGCGAAGTGGCGTGAATAAACAGTGACGTCACCAGGTGAAGGTCAGTGGTCATATATGCAAAAATTTTGACCGGTGTTTTCAGTAATGGGACATAAGGAAGGCATGTTATAAAAACAAAAGTTATATTGTTTCTGTGGATGGTTTTAGATTTTACTATTTTACTATAATTAAGGAGTCAATTGGAAAAAAATTTGTACTATGCCCCTGATGAGGAGGTTTGTTCCAAGTTTCTTGATGATGCTTTGTAGTATGCCTTCAGTACAAATTTTTTTTTCTTGCTAAGAATTTGTTCTTTATAATTCCTTGCAATAATAGCTAAAATTATATTGTTTCTATGGATGGTTTTAGATTTAACTATAATTAGAAATTTGAAAGAAATTTTGACTTACTTTGTTTGGTTTGATATTATGTGATTAAATTACAAAAGATAAGATAGTTCACAAATTTTGTTCTCAGGATGAGATGATTGAAAGGAGAGCACCACCAGAACTGCCAAAGGAACATTTTGGTCATAGAATTCTCGTCAAATGTCTTCACTTATCGTATGTACCTTTCTGACTTTTATGAGAATATGATTTATGTAAAAAAATGTTAAAATTTTAAGATCGTACAAATGAAGTGATTGTTGGTATAGTTTTACATAGGATTAGATAAAATGAATCGAGGTCAAGCCTAACTTAAAAAACAATACTCCCCCCCCCCCCCCCCTCAGTAAATATTAAATTGACAATTCTATATTGATGATGCTACTGCAGATGTTCTTCTTATGTGTGTTGATTTTTTCTTTGAAGACATCGGAACTCAAAAGAAATGATGGCCTTGATTTTCTGTCTCACAGGTTAGAAATGGAAGTGGAGCCTGTATTTGTCTCTATGGCATTGTATGATTCTAGGGAAAGAAAGAAGGTGAGGAAACTATCTAGTCGTATATTTTGCTCCCTGATACTTAATGGTATGAGCTCTCCAAAGTATTTGTAATAGTAGTAGATTCGTACGGCGATTTATGCCACCCCCATACCACTCTTCACCCAATCATGGAATGCATTGTTACAAGTTTGAACCGATTGGAAGCCGCCGACTAATTTCGTTATCGGACACCCTTCGACCAAATGCTCCACCGTCTGGGGATGGATTTTACAATTTCTGCACGTCAGGGCGTCAGCTAGCCCCCATGCGTGTAGCGTAGCCTGCGTTGTCGCACATCTGGTACGTAGTCTGTTTGTCGTCACCCAAACGACTCTAGACTGGGAGTCGAAACCAGGTGGTTTCTCACCGAGCGGTGTCAGATAGTCCGCTGCACCCTTCAGGGCGGCGCTGTCCCATTCTCGCTTCCATGTCTCGCTTGGGTCGAGGTCTGCCTGAGGGGCCCTGTAAAAAGGGATTTCTCTTTGGAAGCCTCTCCGAGCTCGGGATATTTTTGTACACCTGTGCCAGTGGGACCGCGGCGTCCATATTTTTTACTCTGTCTTGCCTTTGCCGTATGGCAACTTGTCGCCTCAGGTGCGACGGAGTGATTGCGCTGAGCACCGGTAACCATTGTTTTTGCGTAGGACGGAGGCATCCCGTGATGATCCTCATCGAGTCATTCAGTTTGGTGTCAATTTTGCGTACTGACAACAAAGCATACTGATTGTAATACTCGGCCCTGCCAAGTCAGACAGTTAATTTGAAATTTGAAATTGTAGAATTTGCAAGTATAATGTGTTTTATGAAAAAAATAACTTTAATTTTATTTTATGCTCATACTTTGTTTTTGCCATATGAGAGTGAAATAAAGATATTTTTTTTGTATTCCATTCCCTTTACCTTTTCATTCAGATTTCTGAGACATTTCACTTTGACTTAAACTCGGACCAAATGAAGCGGTTGATCAGTCCCCACATTTCCCATCAAGATATCTCATCTTTAAGCAGAGCTTGTATTTTCAGCATAACATATCCATCACCAGATGTGTTCTTGGTCGTCAGGGTATGAGACCTATTGTGCTCTTTTTTTCTCCAATACATATTCTTAACTCTTTATGTACGTAGCGCCGATTTATCGGCGCTTAGACCGACCCAAATGTTGCGTAGTCATTGAGTGACTATTTTTAATGGTTCCTATAGTAAATTAAAAACAAGGAATACTTCCGTAGCACTTTCGTTTTCAC
>JAUEKZ010006003.1:0-19112 GCA_031471865.1 Melibe leonina | reverse complement strand
GTGTGCGATGGGAAGAGTGGCCTTCAATTAAAATGCTGAGTGGTCGGCTGACTGGCCTGGTATAAGTTTCGCCTAGGTCTGTACTCATATTACACCTAAATGGAGTGAGAGAAATGGAGTAAATTTCCTTGCCCAAGCGAAAACTGCCGCAGGTATCAAACTCAGTCCCCCTCCTGTGTTCTGTCATTACCAGTTCGGCCACTGCGCCTCCAGCATGAGACTGTACTAAGCTAGAATTCACCCTCTCTGCTGGATGTGTCATGCTCGAGAGTCCGTCTATATGATCAATCCCCCCCCCCCCGCCCCCGCCCCCGCCCCTTAATACAGCACCGTGCAGTGTCTGGTTACAATTGGAGAAACGGGACATGTGATGGCATCCCTGTAGACAAACATAACCAATGAAAGAGCCAAGAGAGAAACTTGGGATCGAGACAAAAGCAAGCAGATGATCAGCCCATGGTGCAATTTTTGCTCGTAAAAGAATTTAAAAAAAGGAAACACTAAACATCCCACAAATTTTAAACATTTTGTATCATTTATTTATGGACTAAGTTTTTATCAACATAAAGAACATATCACAATATTATAGTAGTATAGTAGCCATTTACAACAATATGTCAAAAATGATATGGAAATATATGAAATTAGATATATAAGAATGTAAAAATTAATGTTAATGGGAACCTTACATGATTCTTCGTTTCATTTCACCTTTTTCCCCCACATGAAAAATAACAAAATAGGTATTAGATAAAATAAGAATAAAAAAGAGTTATAAACGAATGGTACTGAAAAATCAAAAAGGTAAAAGAAATGCAAGAAAATTAATTAAACAACTTCCAAGTTTTGCAATTACCAGGAACAACATATGTTATTTTTTTGTTTGCTTAGTTTTTCTTTCCATCCTTCTATACCGTATCATGCAGTGTCAGGGCCCAGCTTTATGTCTGGTTACAATTGCAGCAATGAGGCATGCAACATATGCTTGCAGTCATACATAACCAGTCACATAGCCAGGATAGAGACTTTAGATGAAGACAAAAGCAAGTAGGTGATCAGCCCACTCTGATGAGTCTTTGATGGCGTTTAGGGACAAGACATCTATTGCTCCATTGAATTAGCAATACAAAGTTTTCTTTTGCCTTTGTGTTACCTTCTCATTAAAATTCAATGAGACGTGGTTGTTACATAAGTGTGCAATTTATGCAATACCGGTGTATTTTAACTATCCTATAAATGTTTCTAATGGCCTTCCTATTTTTTTGTAATGTGTTGATATTTTTAAGCTAAAAATTATTATAATCAGACAAAGGTAACATTTCAGTGTCTTAAAACTTTTCATTCCATGTATATCAAGAATATCATATGCTGCATATTATTAACTAGGTAGAATAAACAAATCTTGATAAAGAGAAGATAACTTTACACAGAGACAGTTTCTGACTTTTGGCTATGTGTTGTGGATTAGTATGAATTGATATGACTATCTTAATAGACAACAGTGAAAATGTTATAAACCTGAGTAGAAATTTTTGCAATAAGATAACTTGACAGAAAATAATTCCTGCAAGTTTTGACAAAACTGTATGAAGATAATAGAATAATTTGAAGGAATATACTAAATATAGCATACAAGAAATAACTACAATTTATGCATTGAGATGCAAACATTTACTTATAATTCATTTTGCAATTGATATTAAGTAAACATACATAAAGTGTGAGGATGAGTACAAATCTCACCTTCTAGACACTTAGTAATAGAATTTAGTATTAAAGATTACATTTAAACCATAAGAGCAACAAAGGAGAACAACATGACAAGAAGGTGCTGCGAAGATTTTCAATTGGTTTCTTATGTAACTATGTCGAGGAACAAGACAACAAAACATTAATAACAACACTTAAAAAAACCCACCAAAGCTGTAAAAACAAACAGGAAACTAAGAAGATGCACATGAATTACAAATTTGTTGCCTTTCAATTTCACCATTTTTCTTGTTTGAAAAACAATAAAACGGATAAAAAGGACATAAAACATGAACATATTATGTGTAACCTTTACATGTTCACAATGATTCAAAGTAAACAATAAATGAAGAGGATGATAATGGCACTTTGGTACAACTTTGTTTGATTTTGTTTCACTGCCAATACCATGAAAAAAATGATTAAACAAGCTATCATTCATTGATTTGGTTCTTTTGATAGTGGCTGATTTATATTTATACTAATTTGATTTCAATTCACTCTGAAACACATCAAGTTTCTGGTGAGAAACTGGAAAAGATAAATTATCAACTACCAAAACATTTGAACAAGATCAATGAGAAAAAATTTCTTTTTGGCATGTATTTCTAATGGTAAATAAAATTTCCCCCCAAAAAACAAACAATTCACAGCAAGTCAATTTAGATCAAATGGAAGGTACAAAAAGTGTATTTTGATTTAAAAACAAAGGTTACGATTTAGTATCAAAGATTGATTCACACTTTTAAAGTGAGATGCACAAGAAGCAAAGCTGTGTGTTTGATAACTATCTTTGTAATTTGTAGTCAAAACAAAGCATCACTGAATATTTGATATCACAGGGAGCTGTGCCCTAAAAAAGGACCAAGAAGTAGCTAGATTTTGACAGAGGATCTTGCTAGAAGACAGCTAAAATTTGAATCTTTAATTTGTATGAATTTCAAAATAACTCTTGTGTATATTAACCATATGTCAAAGTTATTGGTTGATTTATTTAGATTTAACATAGGTCCATACTCAAGGTCATGTTGAAATCTTTAAAAATCACAGGATCATTAGAGAAAGAACAATGAGAAAACTCATTAGTTCTACGCCGTGCACAATGTTAGAATATTAAGTCTGTAATGAAGGAAACGTTGAAGCTCAAAAAGTTCACATGAATTTTAGAATTGAGGATTTATACATCGAAACATGAGATCTTTAAGTATATTTGATATATCAAATTAACTAGATACATTAAGATAAATATCATAAAAATAATTGCCCATCATATGAGCAATTATGAATACATTTAACCGAAAAATTTATGCAAAGTATCTGATTTTATCAATCAATATGCCCTTGTATCTCTACGCATGGGGGAGACAGATCTTGCTCTTGCTCGCATTTTGGCAGCTTTTCTTCGGGATCTTTCACGGGACCTTGTGATGACTGGGTCTGATGCCTCCATAGCACGGCATGAAAGGCCAAAGTTTCCATCTGTGGCATCAACCAAAGCTTCTTCCAAGTTCATGGTAGTGAAAGCTGTAGTGTGGTGGGCTTGAATTAATTTTTCCAGACGAGAAATGACTTCATAGTCAGGTACAGCGAGTGTGTTGATATCAAGACCAAGCATCCGAGCAACAACGGTTCTGAAATCGACCAACTGAAAAAAAAAGAATGATGCCTTTTTCTTTACAAAATGTAAGAAAGATATAAATGAGGGCAGCATATTTTTATTTAAAACTCCAGCCTTTGCCACCACCATTTAATACAATTTTGTGATGATAATTTAAAGAAAGATAAAAAAAATGGATCAATAGCTTTTTCCTATTAAAAAAGAAGTCAATGAAATGACAAATGGTTGAAAAAATTAGAGAGAGGAGAGTCACATTTACTTTGGGCATTTAACATGAGTTTGTGTATCAAAATAGAACCATTCATATTTTTGTGAGTTCATTGTTTGCTGTCGTAAATGTAATTGTTTCTCTTACATAATGTATGCATGAGGAGCATAAAAAGAATTGCCCCAGCGGGGAATCAAAATATTTTCACCATTGTAATGAAACAACTCTGACTCTGTAAGGTATTTTGATAACCCCTGGGTGCTGATAAGCGCTATACTCTTGTTTAAAAGCCCTTAAAACATTTGAAAGAAACGAATTATGTTTTTATTTATAAGCATCAGTGAAATGACCTGGATATAATCCTAGATTTTGCACTTTGCAATCTGCTTGAGCAAGAGATTTTGCACAAAATGCTCACCAGGAAAACATGAGTGATTACATTCTAGTCCACTGTCCAGATGCAGTCAAGTAACACTGTTGTGTTGCTGCAGAGATGTAAATAAATAGATTTTTTATATTCTTAAAGCATGATCATAAATACTGTTGTTACCTGTTTCTCTCTGTATTTCAAAGAATCGAAGGCATTCTTGGTGGTGCGTAGCTCACTGCTGAGTGCCTGGACAGCATTTTCAGAGGCCAATTTCTTTTCAGCCATGTCAGACTCATTGCAATCAAAGTTTGATTTCAACTCATGAATTTTGCGTGTTTGGCGTTTGCGGATTTCTTCTAGCTCTTCCACTTGTTTGACAAGCTCTTCAATGTCATTGCGTTGTTCAAGAGTATGTACCTTAAGAGGGAGAGAGACAAAATAAAAATATGAAATGCAAGATTATGAGTGAAAAGTAAGCCAAAAGTGAAGAATATCCACCTAATAGACAAAGAAACTAAAAATATCACAGGGAAGTAATGAACATAATAACAACTGTAGCCATAAAAAAATTGAAGGAATTGAGTATTGAGACTTCAACACTCAAGCAATTCAGTGTCAATTACTTTTACATGCTGTTTTTAAAGAGATTTGTTAGATAAAAGAAATAGTTTTAATACCCTATCTGTTCCCACTCTAAACTAAGAATATATTTAGTATTTGCATTCTCCTCACCAGAGTTTACACTTTTACTTCATAATGCTGCTTTTTAACTAACTTTTATAAATTGTGCAAATTTTGTTCAGTTTGGGATTCTAATATAAAAGAAATGAAAGATATTGATGCCTCCATCTATATTATCGTCTTGTTCTCAAAAGACCCTTACAAAGCTATAAAAACAAGAAATTATTTCAACATACTTTTAGTTCTCCTGATCCAAGAAGTTGTGCTTTGAGACTCTGCACTTCATGCCTTGAGTCCTGCACAAAACATGAACAATAATAATTATAACATTAAAAGTTTATTTTCTCCAATCGTGGAAATTCCTGTACAGACAAATTTTACATAAAAATACAAAGGTAAGGAAAAGAAAAAGAATGTAATGGTATGGTTTACAATGTGGAGCAGTACAATTTATAGAATAGTTTATAGTATAATCTTAATTTGAAGAGTGTCGTCTAGTAGTATTGTAAAAAATATTTATTGATAAAGATAAATGTAAAGAGCTTGAGAGATATAAAAAGAAAACAATTCGAAAGAGACATGCAGAGCTTTGTAATAGGAAATAGCACATTTGTTTCAAATGTCCTTTATAAATGTCATTTGAGTGAATTCTTAAAATAAATTTACCTGAAGTTGGAGTTTATATTTTTCAACCAATTTCTCTAGTTTCCGCACGCGGAGAGATTCACTTTCTTTCTCCTTCACAATTTCCGTTCTCCCTTGTACACGTTCTTCAAGGTTGGTCATCTTCTTCCTCAATAGGTCTATGTGAAGCTCTTTGCTTTCTAGCTGTTCTCTCAAAGCTTTGACCTAAGATTTGCAGAGGCAAAACAAATTTGTTTCAGGAAATATAAAACTGTTACAGGAATAAAAGGATTGACACAATGCTAGGTCGGTTCTTGACCAAATTTTTGACCTCTTGAATCTGACATATAAATTTAACTGATACCATAATGAATAGATAGATGTGGTATTCCACAATTGAAATAAAATTATTGAATTTTTACAACATACTTTGCGCTGAAGGTTGTAGACATGAGTTGTCTTGTCAGCGACTGTGTCTGCTTCCAGTTTGGTCAGTTGCTCAGCCCGAGCAACGAGAGCATCCATGGTGAGGTCAAGTCCAAGATCCAAAGAGATACGGTCCATCTTCATTATTTCCCCAAGTCTCTGCAATCCTCTCAAGTACTGGTAAAAGAGTGGAAATGGAAATTCTTAATCACCATTAAGGATAAAAATTAAAAATAAAGGTAAGTTTTTTTCATGTTATTTTAGAATCATGAACAAATTTATCATAGTGATTTTATCAAATTGATTATCATTAAGTTGTAATAATGGAAATGAAGAGATTTAAAACAATTATCCCAGTCAAAAGTTTCCATTTAATAATTTTCCGATACAAGTAGGATTTGAGACAATTTTCTAGCAAAACAATTTACAAAGAATTAGCACAATTAGAGGAAGGTAAACAATATCATTACCCTACCTTCTCTCTATCATATTTGAGGCCATCACGCAAGACATCTCCAGTAGCCAATTCACCCTCAGCACTTCGTAGTCTTTGATTCATGTCTACTGCATCTGTCTCAAACCTCTTGGCTCTCTCAGCCATCTCACGATGGAGGCCTAACTCTTGGTTGAGCTGCTCAGTCAGAGATTTGATGCGATTTTCATAGTCTTCAACAGCCTGAGGAGTAAAGTCAGAGAGTGATTTACGTATTAACTTAAATATCCTCATGAATAAGAACAGTTTCTTAGATTTAGAAAAATGACGTATAACTAAATACAACATAACTTAAATATTGGATATTGTATGAGTGTCATCACAGGCAATCTTCATTCATAAAAACTAAGGACTATCAATAATTTCAAAATTAACAAAAAAGGAAAAAGTACTTACCAGATCTAACTCTTTCTTATCACGAGAAAGCTTTTGAACAGCTTCTTTGATGTGCTCTTCTGTAGGGACCACATCAGTAAATATTGTGTTCAAGATGTTTGCAATCTGTTCCCGGAAAAGGTCAAATTGGGTGCTAGTACAACGAACAGACTGAGCATTCTGGCGGAATTCCCTGTCAAGTGTACTAAGCCTGTTGTCTCTAAGATCCAGTTCAGCTTTAGTTGCCTCCAAAGCTCTGTGATTTGCCTCCAGTCTATCTTTCAAGAGCCCTATTTCTTTCTCAAGATCATTTCGAACACCAATGGCATTGTCACGTTCCTTTAAAGTAAAATAACAAACAAAAAATGGATGAAAGGATGCATAAAGAATGTAGATCTTGTTATTGTCAGTTTAAGGGCATTAAAACATATGACAATTATTCTGTGTGCTTGATAGATAGCTTTTAACTCATCTTAACTGATAATAAAAATTATATTAAAAAAAACATCTAGGGAATACTCAGTGATATTCTAAAAACAATTTCTGTGTTAAGATAGAAAGAGCGAGATCCTCATACCAGTCCACCATTTTGTAAAATGTTTTGATGATCAACTCGTCATAATCAGAGTAAACCATAACATTTTAACCATAATTTTTTTTGCATCGGATTAAAAAAAAATTTCTATTGATTAACACATTTTTTAAACTGAAATCAGCAAACTGGACAGAATGTCTATTGTATTTCTCATTTTAATAATTCAGACTTAATGACAGAATGAAAAAAAAAATATGGATGAAATAATTACAAAGGATTAATTTACCATTCTGAGGTTCTCAATTTCAGAGGAGTATCTGGTTGCACATTTTTGTTCTCTTCCAACCTCAGAGACTAGTCTCATGATTGTTTCACGGCTGGCTTTTGTTTCCAATTGGTTTTCATTCATATGCTCACTCAAAGTGACAATTTTTCCCTTTAGCATTGCATTGTCTTGGACCAAATCAGTAAACTGTCAACAAAAGAATATAATCATTAACTCCAGTATTCTATTTCTGAAAAACGTTAAGCACTTTTTTACAACTGAAATAAAGAATAAGATGAATAGATCAAAATTGATATCATATTAACTAGGTCAAATATAAAGCTGCTTTGTTTAAAGATGAAGAGGACCAATAATTGACATATTTATTATAATAAACAAACTATATCTCAACAATTTAAAAAAAGAAAAAATAAGTTATTTTTTGTTAGAGCACATTTCATAATAATATCCAAAGAAATACAGGCATGAATCTGATGTAATTTTAAAACTCATAGTAATTCTATTATTAGATATCAAAAGCAATACATACGAGGAGAGTATACTGTGAATAAACATTTTTCTATTTACCTTACGAAGAACCATATCAATTGTGGAAGGAGAGGCTTCTACAATTTCATCTGTTTGGAGAATCAAGTTGTTCAGCTGGTTTAAAACCTCAACCAAACGGCGGGAGCTTGAAAAAGCCTGGTTTTCATTGAGATCTCTCTCTTCAATCTTTTTTCTGGAAAAAATATGATGTTCAATTGAATTGAATGTTATTGATTCTGCTTTGATGTTCTTAGATTATAGAATACCTCTCACAATAGAGAACTTTTTTGATTTGACTTCTGACGCATGCTTTGATGAGGGTTTAAAATTCTGTGTGTGTGTGAAGATATTTTATTTATAAAGCTCCAGTAACCGTTAGTGTAAATAAGAAAGCTGACGCTTTTGCATATTATCATTATATTATTATTCATTGTTTTCATTTTTACTTTCAACCCTTTTTCACTTTTCTAGGCATTTTGGTAATTTTGGGTGGACATAAAAATTACACCACCACAATGCTTCCTAAAGACAGCTGGACTTTATTATAGAAACACGATTTTAAGAAGCAGAATATTACAAGCATAAAAAAGTTTAATGAAATACAATTGAATGCAATGAGTTTATAGGTATTATACTCTTAGATGATGTATTACATAAAACAAAGATTACCTAAGCACTGTCTCCAGATCCGCAATTTTGTCAAGAGCTTCTCTATTTTCTCTCTGTAATGTAGTAATGGTAATTTCTCCACGGTTTGCCACTGTTTCAAAAGATCCAACTTTTGCCTCATATTCAGCAAGTTTTTGTTGCAAAGACGCTACCACTGAATTCAGACGGATCTCTGATTCTCTAGTATTGTCCACCAGATTTTGAAGCTCCCTTATTCTTATGTCTCTGGCCTCCATTTCATTTTGGAGCTCTCGAATCTGACATAAAAATAAAGAGCAATACTTATGTACACACATACAAAGGTATATTTCCTCTAAAAAAAAGAATATATCAACACTTGAAAATTACTCTGCACCGAAAATAACAGTTAGCTTTACATAAAGATGTGAGACAACTAGAATTACATTTTGTCACAATTATCAAACACCCTTATTAAAACTATACATTAAAAATCAATATGAACAGAAAATAGATCCGAACAATGCTAATATGCCAATTAATTCAATTATTGTCAAAATTCTTTGAAGAAGAACAAATGCCATTTTTGATTTTATTGTGTTGCTAATAGTCCTTTTTTTTGTTGACAATCCTCCTTCTGCTTGCAAATAAAATAGGAGTTACCTGAACTTGAGCTTTCTCATGTTTCACTTGTACAGCTGCTAGGTCTGTTCTTGTAGAATCAATAGCTGATAAGTGAAACGTTTCATGCTGACAATAAAAATATGAATTAAAAAATAAATTAATATTTCAAACAGATATGTGTATAAGTTTCATAATGTTTCCCATGGGTGGGGGTATAAACTTTGTTACAAGAACCATAAATATTCAAGTTATCAATGATATAAGGAATTTCAGAGAAAATAATGTTTCAAATCATTTTTATAAAAAATCTAAGAAAATCCAAGTATAAAATAAAGTTGATCTTTTATTCACAGATTATTTTGATATATTGTTTTAGTGAAAATGATTTCCTTTTATTTTTTTAAACAAAACATAAGTGTGGTATACCTTTCTCGCTGTGTAATCTCTCAATACATGCGGTGGTTTCACAGAAATAAGGAGGCTTTTGTTTTGTCTGACTAGAATTCTACTTTTTTCTTTAAATTCTTTGAGAGTGGTAAAAAAAGGATACAACGCTTGTAGGCTAATCTTTGGATATCTTTTTCACTGCACTGGTTTTGACCAAACTATTGTACCAACTTGTATTAACACATTTTAGATGAAAAATTGTGCCAAAAAAATTATATATCCAAAGATACTTGTGCAAGTTTTCTCTATCTATTTAAGTTACGTATGTCATTTGCAAACCCTCAATGCACAAATTTACTTAAAGAAAATAAATGTTTACCAATCCTTATTGTTATAGAAGATGGGATTTCTAAAATGAACGACATTAACTTTAATGTTAGTCTCACCTTGTAGACATCAGGTGCTCTTGGAATTCTTGGTGGAGGCACATCCACATTTGTCAAGTGTTGAATCAAATTGTCTTTTTTCTTCAATTCGTCACGAAATGTTTTAACTTGATCTTGAAGCTTTTAACAAATAAAAAGAGCAAAACAAAAAATACATTAGCATAAAGTAAAGGTTGGATTAACACTTAAAACACTGGAATAGTTCAACATGCTTTCCTCCACCGCTGTGTAAGGTGGGTGAAAAACATGTGGTGGATGGGTAATTTGTTTGCATTGTGTAATTAAGGGAGGCTATCAGGACAGTGGTGTAATCAATTGCATCAATAAACAGAAGTCCAGCATGACTAAAGTCAACCAGGATTTTACATGGTCCTTGTTTCAGGGACCTATTCTTAGGTAGCTGGCAAAGGACTGTAATTATTGATTAAATTACCAGTCCAGACTTAGCTCTACCAAATATGCTCAGTAATGGGAATTACATACTGCGCAATATGGCTTAGCAAGTTAGGGGTTGAAAAAACTGATTCAAACTCCCAACTGACTTTTTAAGTTAAAGGAAAGAGTGTCGTCTTAAACATCTTCCGATGTGAAAATGATTTCCTTGATAGCAACCAAGTAGGCCTGTCATAACCTGTGTTCTCAAAAAGAATAGGTAGACCTGTCTCAGATTATTGATCATCCTACGCAAAAACCTCCTCTATCTAATCAATCTCTATTCATTGGTATATTTCCATGCTTGTTTGCATATTTTCGTTTCTCAAATAGAACAGTTTACACTATCCAAGACGACATTATAATCATCCATAAATTTTTATGATAAATCAATAAAAATGAATTTCGAGTGATTTTATTGTGTTTACATTTTATTTGACCTAAAAAGTGATAAACAATGTCTAATAAGACAAATTTAGAATCCTTACAGAATATCCTTCACTAGTTTTTAACCAAATTAAATGGATCTCTTTGTCTTAATTTATAGGGCTTGAAAGGTAGACTAGGCTCTTGCTAGGTAGTCTAGTTTAGATCTGTTATTTCAATGCTAGCCTAGAAAAATAACCCATCTTTGAACATTAAAATCACAGTAAAATTGTCTTATCATGTCTGAAAAATAAGAATTTAAAGGAAAGCATATGATATGGGATTTGTACTCACCTCACTAATAGCTCTCCATGATGAACTTCCATCGTATTTGGATTCTTTGAGAATGCCAACCGGTGGGTTCAAACTTGAATTTTCCCTCATACGATATGCTTGTAATTCTGATTCAAGAGCCTTTATTCTCCTCGCTGAATTAATGACAGGAAGAGCATCCCTGTCTCTTCCAATATCAATGTAACTCATTTTGTGTTAAACAAAATTTCTCCTCGACGTTGAACCAGCAGGCTGTCTCAATCCAAATATTTTCAATTTTCCTTCAGCAACACTCGCATAGCAACCATAACAACATGTCTACACAATCTCGCGAAATCTCATGTGGATGAGATATCTATACATGGGAGGTCACTCTTAATAGTGCTTTGTTTTTTATTTAGCTGTCCTTGCCCTTCAAGCAACATCAACCTGCCTTATTTCGAAGTCCAAGACCTATCTCGAGTCTAGATAGGTGGTGGGAAGGAAATAAAACCTTATCTTTTAACCCACCGGAAAAAAACAAAAATGTTTTTCAAATACAATCAAACAACACAGTCTTCGTCTGCAGCTGGTCAAGAAGCTGCAATGGCACAATCTTTAAACCTCAAGGTAAGTGAAAGCACCCATATCGATCGACTTCAGTTTGGTGATCTTTTATTCTATCTGGATAGATTACCTTATTTTAGGGAAAAACCTGAAGTTTATTAAACGGCGATTTTATTTTCCTTAAATTACCAGTAAAGTCAAGATCTTGATGTCTGGTTGGCTTGTTAAAGTCCTCTAAAATTGTGAGTCTAGTCTAGACTATTTGGATTTTAGTCTCTACTGTCTCACTATTTATCTAGCTATCTAGAGATATCTTCTAGACTCTTAGATCTTTAATATAGTCTCGATCATATCTAGAGTAGAACTGGGGAACTTCACCACATTTTTGTACAGCCGTAATTGGCTCTAAATATTACTTTTCCTGAGACAAATCCAAAGGCTTTTTGCAATGAAAATAAGTAATGTTCACACTCTTATCTTCATATTTTTCTGACAGAACATCTCTCAGCCCCCCTCCAAGTTAGATAGTTTCTATGAAAGTAGGGAGTGATTATTCTCAAGTCTTATTTGCAGTATGTTTTCAATAATGACGTTCTCTTAAGAAAAGGATAGTCTAGAGTTTTCTACTGTGCGGGAGCGAGTCTAGTGGTGACGTGAGGAGCCTCTCTCTCTCGCTCACTCGTCTACCTGCACGCTGCATTGGAATTGCTTAACAAAATCTCTACACTGTGGCCTGGCATCGCAAAGCCTTTTGTCTTTTAGTTTTGATGTTGTGTCATCTTGTTGCTCCTCTTGCTTATATTTATTTCATTGTACAGAGGGTGGGACTCATCTCTAATAATTTTATTTAGTTTAGCATTTACTAGAATATTTTTATAGTAATTTTTGAAAGTGTCCCATTCATCATTTCCTAACATTCGATTTGCATGGTTAAATATTCGATCTATTTTTAGAACTTCAGCTTGTTTACTATTTTCCTCCCCAGGCAGCTAGACGTACACAGAAGCAAAAGACGCTTACAGTACATGATTTATAATACAGAGATAAAAATTTTTGGTCGACATTTATGGAATATAGTCTTCTCATCATAAAAAGTCTAGTCTTTATTTTATTTACAAATTTACGCGACTGATTTGTCCAGTCTAACTTTTCATTTATGGTTACTCCCAGATATTTGTACTCTCCAACCCTTTCCGCACTTTTTGCTCTTACTCTTAAGTAATTGTCACATATCCATGCATACTATCTGTTTTTCTAAAAATCAAATATCATTTCTTTCGTTTTCTTAAAATTAAGTTCAAGGAAGTTACTGTCACACCATTCAACAAAACATTAAATTTCCACATGGTTATTCAGCACATCATCCTCTGTTATTATCAGGGCCTGAAGAGCGGTATCATCAGCATATTTTACAATTGTTACGTTGTTCGTATCGCTTGTGCAGTCGTTCGTGTATATAGTATAAAGGGTCGGTGCAAGCACAGTTCCTTGAGGTGCCCCGGTGTTGGTGATCAGGATGGATGAATGAAATTCTTTAACACCTTCAGTGAGTGAGATGTATTGTGTACGGCCTGACAACAATTTAAGGATCCAGAGGGCAATCGAAGAGCTCACATCCATAGACAAAAGTTTGGGGACTAGAAGGTGGGGTTGAATTGTATTAAAAAGACCAAGAATTAAGGCTTCTTATTCTAAAAATTATGCACAACTTTTTATTTACTGGATTGTTAAATTTTACAAAACTTTTTTTTTTTTCAGGCTGCAGAACCTATGAATATTCAGTATGAATATGAACCACCTGTAGCAAAGTCAGCTGCGAAACAGACTCCTCAGAAAGGCTACCCTTTCCCCAACAACAAAAGATACAAAAAGTTAATGGACTTGCAGACCAGATTTTCTGTAAGCTTCATATCTATTAGTATAACTTATGAAAGCTATTGTTGATCTATCAATTGTATATATACCATACTAGCAACCCGATTACAGCTTCGCTGAAAATGTAGTAGATATTATAGTACTAGGGCAGGCTGATAAATAAGTACCGTTTTGTCATACCTTTTTTGTTTTTAATAGCACATACAAAAGTAATACATGAAGAGAAAGCTTAAAATCTCAGCTACTTATAGTACCATTCATTTTTCCATTTCATCGCCATCACGAGCAAAACAGAGCTGCCTTTGGCGAACTAGTTGAAGCATGCCGTCAGCGAAGATATCCTGGTGATTTCGATCGGCACTATTGATGAATATTTGCCACTACCTCCATAAAACTGTTGTAATGGTTTCCTTTCAGATATTACTTGAGGTGAGGGTACAAGAAATAGTCAGATAAGGCAAAATCCAGAATTTAAGCAGGGTGTTGTAGGGTTGGAAGTTTGACGACTAGTTTGTGGTCGCACTTGGAACCCATCGTTCAGAGACTTTTCTGTAACCCAAAAAGAGGTGTCACGACATTGTTCTTCTTTTTTTTTTGAAATTCCAACTTCATCAGCGGTATCTTTATGTTTTACCCCCATAACATTAGCCCTAATCGTACGTTGCTTCTTGATAACTCGTATCTGTTGCAGAAAGGGGCCAACCTTGTCGCTTGCGATCAAACATTTTTGTCTCTATTGAGTTATCTCCTTTGAAAATTCTAACCCACTTTTGAACTGCACCATCAGTAATACACATTTCACCATTAACAGCCTTCATTCTTTGATGGATGTTTGCTGTGCAGCATACTTCTGCTGTTAGAAATTAAATTATAGAGCGCTGTTTGACGAGAAGTTATGTGTCGCCATTTTCTTTGCTGTGTTGTCTTAGTCTTAGTAGGGTTGTGACGTCACTCAATTATGAGCGCAAATGACGTCATATGGGTTGGTCTTTGCACCTGAGTGTAGAAGTTTGGTTTGGGAGTGTCTGTGAAGTTTCATGACTGTACCGTACCGTACCTAAAATATGTTTTGATTTATGGGCAAACGGTACTTATTTATCAGCCCACCCTTGTAGAATAACAGACACCTACGATTGGTTCTGTTCTTTTCTTTTATCATGAAGGTATACATAGAGTACGGTGTCAGTATCAGTGGCAAAATGGCCCTTAGAGTGCTGAACTTCATACATTTGAGCCTCGGTTCAGTCAGTATCAATCAAAGAGGTTAGCTCCCTCGATTTAGTACTACTATTACTAGCTCTATGGAAGCAATGATGACTGAAACCGCATTCAATAATCTTTCAGAGTGCAATTATTTTAGTTGCACTTCCACGGCCCATCACTAAACAAACAGAAATTGGATGGTGGTTCAAAATTGAAAGGCTTTTGGTGTTAAAATAATTTCTTTTCTTAAATATCTCTTCTCCAAGACAAAATATCGGACATTTTTTGTCTCTTCCGCTTCAGCGGTTTATAAAAGGATTATTTACATACAGTGCTGCACGTGTTAGTCGAACACACATAGCCTTGGTTTATGTATAAAAAAACTACCGAGATAATTCATAAAACTACTTTCTGCGATTTGAAGAAAACAAACAACAAAAAGCGCGGCCTCCAAATGCATTTTGTTATATTATGATATATGACAATCAAACCTCATTATACGGCGAAGTCTGGGGAAAGTTTGAATGTGGCAAGGGCAGTATAATGAAAATAGCAGTTCAACAAAAAATACCTTTGTAAAGTAAAGTGGGCTATGGCAATATGGTGAGAAAGGTGAAAATGAAAGGACTCCCTCTTTGTAGGGCTTATTAGTATTAGGGAGTGTATTTTTAACGTAGCTTTAGAGTGCCTCACCAGGAAAGGTAGGTAACTAATTGAAAATATGTGCATTATTTATTACAACAATATTTTATCTTTTGTTACAATTTCAGTTGGCTGATGGAAAAATGGTGTGGCAAAAGCTCCCCAAAGACCTGCCCTTGTACTATGCAACCATTGGTCTGGTGACTGTTGGAATTGGCCTCACAGTGTACTCCCTTAAAATGTTAGCAACTCCACCTAAAAACCAATAGATAATACTTAGATTAAGATGTATGAATTGCAAAATGTGACTTTTTATGTGGCTCTACACTTGATGTTACTGACCGTAATGGAGGTGTCCCAAAATGAAAGGCACAGGGCAAGTGATGATGAAATGATCATTGATAACATGATTTGTAAATAAATACATAAACTATACAGTACAGGTTGATTTCATTGTTGAGTTGATTATGTGTAGATACCACCATACCAATTATTATTATCCTTTGCTTTACTAACCCTTTACATACAATTTGACACTAGTAGTATGTATTCCTCATCTTTGCAATATTGAAGAGGATCACCTGTTAAGGTAGTGGTGAAAGTAAGAAGAAATTACTGTGTATACAGGTTTTGATTTTGACAATGACAATGGATTTGAGACAAAAAATCCCTGAGGTTGAGGTATCCTTGCTATTGCTTGGCTGTATAAGAAACAGTAGTTAGTAGACTATGTATCACATGGTAATCATCTTATCTTACCTGGGCACTGATGACCTTAGCAGTTAAAATTGCCATATACCTAAGTATAAATAACACTGAACAAGAAAATCTTTGTGATTGAGATAATTATTTTTGTCAGGTAAATTATTTTTATCTCTTTCTCAACTTTTTAGACAGGTTTGAAAAAAAATAATTTTAAGACCCTGGCAAGTTCCATTTTCATTTTTAAACAAACCAATCATTTGAATCATTTTACATAGCTTATCCCTGGTCGCTGCTGATATGTTGACCCTAGCAGTTGAAAGCACCCTAAACCTAAAACTAAAACTATCAAAAACAAGACTGAGCTAACACTAACAACAAACAGTACAAAACTGCAGCATGTGTATCATTATCATCATATTCATGTAGACTATACTTACTTGTAAAGAGTAGAGAGTGCTGGTTAAAATTCAAATGATGGGCGAAATAAAAAGAGAACAAACAAAAGGGGAAGATGCTTGGCTACTTAAAAGAACAGCCAGACTTGAACCCTGCCAGAGATGTTTGAGAGAGAAAGGATTTACACAAAAAAAATGTTGACAAAGATTTACAGGAAGAGAAAAAATGCCCTATACATATTTATCATGATCACAAAGTAGAGAACACATGCACATAAACAAGTGATCGCCACCAACTAGATAATGGCATAGGGTGACCCAGGATATTCTACTGTCCTTTGTGTAAAAAGGTACTCTGCCCTGATAGTGGATAGCAAGTGACCCTGAAGTAAGGTGCCGCCACAATGTATGACAGGGGGAGTGGCCACAAGTCTGTTTGGACAACAGCAGGACTGAGCTAATTGATACTTGTTGTTTGTTAAGGAAAATTGGAGCTTTGTTTGTTGTGGTTTTAGGACTGCTTGCTAAGGTTGATAATAAGTTAGTTAAAAGAGAAGCCAGACTTTGACCCTGCCAGGGACATTTCACAAAGAAGAGCACATCGGAAAAAGTAATATTATAACAATAGTTGAAGTGAAGCCAAAAGAGACTTTCAAAAGCATTGCATGCTTACTTACACTTTTACACACACACATTTAAATTGTTTTTGTTTTGTTTATTGAAAGTTTTAGGGTGCTTGCAACTGCTATGGTCATAAAGTGCACAGGGGTAAGAAAGATGATAGGCTAGATAAAAAAACAGCCAGACTTGGACCCTGCCAGGGACATTTCACAGAGAGATGATTTACAAACAAGGAAAAAAATATCTCTAAGATGATTTACAGGAAAAAAAAATCACCTCCCACAATCACAAAGCAGGACAAACCGATAATGGCCACCGCCTTCATCATGCACTATTGTAGTCCGAAGAGTCCAAGGATATTCTACCGCCCTTTGTGTACAAAAGTACTCAGTCCTTCTAGATAGAAAGTGACCCTGTAGTTAGGTATCATAGTGCAAAAACATGGGGGATGACCATAAGTCTGTTAGGACAACAGGCAGGACCAAGACTGAGCAAACAGATACAAAACAGCTGTGTGTGTATGCTTGCTAGGGAGCACTGGAGAGAGTAAGTGAACAGATGAAGCCACAAGAGAAAAAACAGAAAAAGCGACCACCAGAGGCACCCGCAAAAATGTCTTTTATTTTTATCAAAGATCAACAACAAAAACATTGTAAGTGTGAGTTGCTTCAGATCTTGATAAAAACTTTATGTTGCTTCTATATTCTATTGCTTACACTTACTACATGACTGCCATGAAGACAGCATGGGTTCGCAGTAGCATAGATATAAGCGCCCAGGGGTAAGTAAGATGATAGGCTAGTTAAAAGAGTAGCCAGACTTTGACCCTGCCAGGGACGTTTCACAGAGAGATGATTTACAAGGGAAAATAAATCTCTCAAAAAAGGTGACAAAGGAGATGATTTACATTTACAGTACAGACAGGAAAATATATCACCTCTTCTTACAATACAATCGCAAAGCAGGACACACAAACAGTACAGATGATGGGCATCACCCACATTATACACAATTATGGTCCAGGGAGACCCAGGATATTATACTGTCCTTTGTGTACAAAAGTACTCAGTCCTAGATAGCAAGTAACCTTGTAGTTGTAGTTAGGTACCATTCGGTTAAACATGGGGTATGACCATAAATCTGTTGGGACAACAAGCAGGATCAAGACTGAGCTAACACTAACAGATACAAAACAGCTGTGTGTGTGTATGCTTGTACTTGTTGAGGGAGTGCTGGAATAAGTAAGATGATAGATAAGCAAAAGATAAGAAACAGAAGTAGCGCCCGCCAACCGTCCGCACATTTTAAAAAAAATCACAAAAATCAAAGAGTTCAACAGGAGACCTGTAGTTAAAATCATCAAAATTTATTTTCATAGAACAATATCATACATTGACAAGTACAAAATTCAAAACTTCATTTAATTCCGATGAAATAGCAACAAGTGTCTATATACATAATGAGAGATCAAAATTTAATTTGAAACAATATAATGTGAGGTTACCAATGCTTATTTCAAATCCAGCAGGCCTACTAGTAATTGACCTTGTGTTGTGTACAGTAAGTTATGAGTGGGCATACAATACACATAAGAATAAGAATAGGAAAACATGTACATGTAACAGATCTTTTAAAAAATCACAAAAGACACTACCCTCAATAAAGCAATGACAGCCTTGTCTTCAGGAATCAAATAACAAATCCCTCAAAGACATGTGTACGCAATAAGATTAACAGCTTATTATATAATAACCTTTCACTATACTATTTGACCTGTTCTGTAGTCATAGTGTTGCTGTGTTGTAGATTTAAAATGTCTGTTAAAAACGAATTCAGCAACAAAGGAAATTTACTATAGTGCTGGCCGGATTCTAGCACACTCTGCAGTACAGCACGCTAAGTCAAGGTTACCGATTTTTTTCTATATAATATGTCTTCATAACAGCACGGTAGCATCGCATAACAGCACGGTTCATCACGCAAAAATACCACACGCATCATCGAGAGAAATAAAAAA
>JAUEKZ010005892.1:8877-19131 GCA_031471865.1 Melibe leonina | reverse complement strand
TGGAGACTGCAACTAACCTCACTGTTCCTCCTTTAATGACAGCAATAAGGGGAGAAGCTTGGACCGTGACACTGAAAAACATGCTCTCCAACACAGGTGTGTACTGGTAGCCAGTGGTGAAGCGCATGCAGTACGCACCTGTGTGCAAAAGGTTGGGTTTGATGTTTAAAGCTGGACAGGATGTGGTTGTGTCACCAAGGTCAACCTGGATGAAACAACATGAATGTTATAAAATATAAGAAAAAAAATCAATATGGTATTATTAGTTTGTTTTTTGTTTTTTCCCCGAGCAATTAAGCAATATACGTGATATACAACAGTGGGGAAAATTTCAGATATAAGCTTTCCCTACAAGAAAAGAAGAAACAACAATTGAGCACTCTCTGTTACCACATCCCTAGTAATAGATAACAATTAATTGATAGGCTTTTACTTAAATAAACAAAATGTACCCACCTTATTGTCTTCAATGGTTCCTGAACAATTTTGGGCAAAGACTGTCCACGAATGAATGGCTAGATACTCTGTACATCCTTTGGGGTCAACTGTCACCTCCAGTTCCAATAGCTGTGACCTTTCAACCAAGCGAACTTCACTTCCAACCCTGATGATATCAGGGAGAGCACAAAGAAAGAGCTTGACAGAAAAATCAATGGTTGCAGAGCCCTGGCTCAAACTGTTGCCTACATGCACTGTGAGGCTGAAACTACCAAGAGTGTTGAATGTAATGTTGAGGACAGAGTCAGCTAAAAGAGACACTTGCGGCAAAGCTGGAGAGAGAGTCCAGTTGTAGGTGGCAAATCTCAAGTTGTTTCCGTGGACTTCAAATATTGCAATTTTGTCCATAAAGATATACTCTGGGTGAGGGTGGACAACGGATAAAGAAATATTGTCTATGGGAAGCTGAGTCTCCATGGCGCAAACTGCTGACAGGTCGCTGACATTGTTCTTAGCTGAGAGAGTTATATAGTAGATGTTTTCTTCCGGGAATGTATACTGAAAAGTAAATCCGGTATACACTACATCTTGGCCTTGAACTGTGAGGCTCCAGGTGTACGTCAGATCGGTTCCAGAGTCTGTGGCTGGTGTAAATGTCAAGGCTGTTTGTGCCCTTGCTACCATCTGACAGCCTTGAATCCTCAAACCAGTGACAGGCTCATACACAACAAGCAAACTATCGCTATTACGGCTTAAAGATGATACTTGATTCTCTACTGTCAGAGAAATATTCTTTTGGCCACTCTGATTAAAAGACATATTCAACCCTTCAGAATGAGAGACCACACCATCCACAGTCCATGCATAGGTGAGGTTGGTTGCTTCAGGATTTACATCTGCTCTAAGAGTGACAGTACTTCCTGTGCGAACTGCCGAACTAGAGACCAGGATTTCAAGATTGGTCAATGTACCTTGTACCTCCACAAGAATGGAGTCAGACTCAAAACTCACATCATTCCTAACATTAAGGGAGACTTCATAAAGCCCCGTGTCATTGAATTGATGTGTTACATTTTCCAGGTAGTGCACATCTTGTCTACCTGTGTAAACCGATGTAAATGTCCATGTATATATCAATTCAGATCCTTGCGTTCCAGGGGAAGAAAATTCAACGGGGACATCTAACTGGATGAAAATCGGATGGGTTTGGGGCAATTTTGTATAAATTGACACATTTGATACCGGATCAAAAACAGTGACAGTCATTACTATAGTTTCAGAGCTTACTTCATTGCTGACAAGTACAGAGATGGTCTGCGTGCCAGGGTTGGGGAATGTTATGGTTTGGTGGTTGTCAGAGCCAACTAGAGCGTTACTGTTGTGGAACCATTGATAGTTGACACTTGTTCCTGACCCAGTTGTTACATCAAACAGAAGAGTTTCTCCACTTCTGATGTATGAAGATGTGGAATTGCTGACAAAACTCATGTTAGATATTCTCTCATAAACTGCAACCTGCATGATCACCCTGCGTTCATTGATATCATTGGTCACTAAAACCTCAACATTGTAGTCACCAGAACTAGTGAAGGTGTAATTGAAATATTTTTCATTTCCTGTGCACAGTATAAGGTTGAGGAGAGTGACATTCCATAGGTACTCAACTAGAAATTCTGTGTTTGGTTGAGCACTGAAGTTGTAAACTTCCCCTACGATTGCATACCAGTTAATGCTTCTTGTACCTATCAAGGAGTGTTGGATGGACAGGCTAGAGATGTTTTCTAGTGCTGGCACTGTGATTGTGTCAGTCTGGGATGACACAGCGTTGGACACCATAACCCGGCAGCTGTGGTATCCGGCTGACACAAATGACACAGTGATTTGACTGGACTGGACATGACTGATGTGAATAGAGCCACAGTCCCAGGTAACACTGACATGTGATCCCAAGTAAGACACGCCAAATGTTACATTGGTATCTACTTCTATGATGGATGTGTTCTGATGGATTTTGACATCCTGAATGCTGATCTGGGCCATGATGTATGCGGTTACGGTTTGGTTACTAACGTCGTTCTCTGCTCTAAGGACAACTGTTTTGTTGCCATCAGTTTGAAATACACGAGAGACTTCCTGTCCGGTTGAAGAAGCATTTGTGGATGAGTCTAAGTACCAGATGAATCGGACATCAGTGCCATGATTGTTTACTGCTTGAAATGTTGTGTTTTGACCAACTTTGGTATAAATACTGGACAGGCAAGAATTACAAGACATTTGAAGTCCAGATATAATTTCCACCACCTTGACAGCTAGACTCTGCCTGCTCCTGCCCACATCATTGGAAGCAGTCACAGTGACGGTGTAGTCACCTGGTGCCGTCAGAGTCATGTTCATCACATCAAAATGTTCGTTATGAATCACCCCAGCAGAGTTCCAACTGTAAGAGAGGTTTGATCCGCTGCTCACAGATGCGATGAATATAACTTCTACATAACCTACAGCATGGTCCAAAGCAACTGGTGTTTCATAGTCAACGGACAAGCCAGATATTTTTTCTTCCACACAAATATGCTTCGTTTCATTGACAGCCTTGTTGTTGGCACTGTTCATAGCTGAAAATGTGAGCGAGTAATCTCCAACATTTGCATATTGGACTGTCACACTCTTCTCTCCAATGCCAGAAAATGTAGTCTTGTTTCCAAAATTCCAAGAATATGTTAGTTGCGGTGGATTTTGAGCAGCAACCTCAGCAACAACTTCCATACTTGTGTTGGCAGCAAGACAGTTTTTGATATGGATTTTGATAATTTCAAGAAGGTCTTCATCATAAGCGTAGAGGGTGAGTTTGACTCTCTTTCTGCTCACACCATTTTCTGCAACAACTTGTGCTTCATACACCGCTGCTACAGAGTACGTATATTGAAAAGTTGTTCCTGTTTGAAACGTTGTTATATTTCCATCTCCAAATTGTATTTCAAACTTGACACTTGTTCCACTGTTCATTGAGATGTTGAATGTAACTTGCTCACTTACATGCTTCGGGCCATCATACACGAGGGAAAGACCAGAAATTTCTTCTTGTACTTCTACAGCAGCTGTTTTGGTAAACATATTGTTTGTATCAAATTCACCAAAGACAACTAGAGAAAAAGTATAGAGTCCAACCACTTGTATATTGAGCTCCAAATTTTGAAGAGGGTCAAAAGCAATCCACGTCCGACTGAAATTAGCATCAGCACATTGGAGCGAGAAGTTGAGTGAACCATAGTATGGAGGGTTTAGCATGCTAGAATTGTCCACATTGATGTCTATTGCAAAAGACTCTTGTGTTGAAGCAAAACTGTGACTCAGCTGTAAAAACACATCCTCAATTTTTTTGTAGACTTGCACAACAGTTGATAGTGAGTCATTGTGTCCAAAGGCATCTTCAATGTACACTGATATGGTGATGTTACCAGAATCTTTGAATATCTGACTTGGAAGACTGAGCTCAACATTAACTCTGGGAGAGGACTTTGTCTCAAATGTGCTGTTGTCTCCCCCGATGGACCAAGTGACCTTGTAGTACGACCACAGCGACACCTCCACTGATGCCTTAATATCCAATGTGTCTTGCTGGGCATGAGAAGTTGGGACGCCTACAAAAGCCAAATATTTAAAATCGGTAGGAATACGGGCATGGACTGTCATATTGGCAACCATATAGGACAAGGAGTTGGAAGCGTTTGCCTCTAGAAGGTAAGTCCCTGCTTTGGTGAATGTGAGAGAAACAGTTGTCAAACTCAAACCCCCAACATTTATAAACACTCCATCTTTGTAATACGATATTTGATTAATCTCCCCTGTCTGAGCTGTGAGTGAAAAGTTGGAGGCAGCATTTACCTCTACTGTCACTTCACAAGGACTCTGATTGTTGTTGTTGCAGCCGTTGTGGTGCAAGGCAACCCCTGTGATTGGTACGACAATGTCTACATCAATACTGACAGTTTCATAACTTATCTCATTGGAAGCATTGACCACCACAGCTTGGGACAGTGGACTGGAAGTGAATTGAGCAGAGATTGACAAAAAAGGCATGGTTAAAAAACTGACCATGTACTGGCACTCTTCTGGTTGAGGAGACAAAGATGATGGGCAGGAGGTAGACAAATTGGTTTGCACAGAACTGCCATGACTGAAGGTCCATGTAATTTGAGGATTGGATCCTCTTAAAAGGGTTGCTATGAATAGGTAAGACTCTCCTGCAAGTAATTCTAGATGTATTTTCTGGTTCCCGTCTGATGTGTATGAAGTGGACATTGGTGTTGGATGAATCCAGGTTAATCCTTCAATACTGTCCACTGCTGTCACTACACAGCTTGATGAAGAAGACGAATCCAGAGACTGAACACTGAATGTGTAATCCCCGGGCTGTGTAACATAATCCAATGACACAGGAGAAGATGTTTTCTTCCCAGATGTGTACACAACGCTTATTCTACACACAACATCATCTTCCCTTGACAAAGACTGCAAGTCTAAAATGTCTCCAGGCAGTATCTCTCCACTACTGTGCTGTGTAACTAGCACCACATTTCCCCATGAGGTCGATGTAGCGGCGCTGTCATCACAGACTACTACATTCTCTGTCTCCGCTTGCCATCCAAGAACGTCTCCCTCTGTAACATCAAAATCATCAGCGACATCAACCACTGAGTTTCCAGCAGGAATTCTGATGACAGTTTTATGCACCAACTCATACTGAGGGCTTGTAGAATCGATGACAATGTTTGCGCAGTCAATCGAGTTCACCACACTCGTCCCTTCACATGTGCACAGATTGGACAAAGGCAAGCACGACTGTGTTAAAGCGCAGTAATAGAACCCATTCTGACAGTTTGATGGTGCGCACGTCCTGCTTGGGTTGGTCACACATGTGTAGAAAGGACTTGCACTATTGCAGCCTGTGTAAAGAAAATATCACATCGATATGCATTAGCACTATCATCAAAAGTTGCCATGAAGTGTTACAAAGTTATTGAAAATGAATAAAATGAAAGACACAATTTGCTAAAGGAAAGACTAAATAAAAAAATAAAAATCTCACTGTAGAGTCTGTACTTCTATAACAATATGTGCATTCTTAGAAGAAAATATAAAAATATACGCTGAAATAGGGTACGGCCAATGGAGTTGGCAAAAAGAAATCTGGGTTCAAATAATTTCCAATATTTAGGGAGGTGCTGATAACAATGACCATTACACTTTTGAAAATTGAATCTAATTTTGTGCATCAATTACCACAAAATCAAGAGAGAACAATAATGATAAGAATCACGGCTGTTGTACCTGGTGGGTCAAGAGTACTTCCTGCTGTACAATTTGGCCTCCAAATGTGAAGAGCAACAAACTGATCTGATCTCCCAATCCCCACTTGTAGGTGCCATCTTCCAAGGCTTCCATTCTTTGATATCCAAGACCCTAATGGATTTGGTACAGAGAGTTGGCAAAAAAAGCAAATGTCATTTACATTTCTATAGAGATATTATGACTTACGTGGTAGAGGAACATGTTTATGGTCTGACAAATGGTTTTTTTATCATTGTTGAGAAAGAGATAAACAAGGAATATAATGTGAAACTTAGAGACATAGAAAGAAGTTGCGTCACTAGGTTTGAGATGAAGGGTCCTAGTGGTTGAGACATAAAAGGGACAAGAAATATGCATGAGTATTTAACCCTTTGGCTGCCAAGCCTTCCGCTAGAAAATTTACTCTTATTTGCCAATCTATTTTTCAGAGTTGACTCAAAAATGGGTAGTTTAGATAAATAATCATAGCTATCCAACCACAAAAGATATCGGTATGAGACTTTCAGGATGGATATATTGATGGTTAAGAAATAATTTTACATGATCAATTATGCAAATTAGGTCACATGACCTTGGTGGGCATTTTGAATTGTTTAATGAATGGGATATTTGAAGGTAAAAATGAAAAGCAAATATTTGTTTTCTGCCATTCACTTGGGGTATTTTTTTTCTTGAAATATGTTGTGAAAGTAATAAGGAGCTTTTGAAAGAATGTTTTCTGCCAATCCTATACCTGATCAAATTTTAAGCCATAGCCATTTTCATTTATTACTTATTATCCCCTCTACACTAACATTATTATCAAAATCAGGCACCAAAACTTTGTTTTCACTCTCACATTATCATTTCTTTCAAAATGAAGTCCAAAAATCAACAAAAACCACCTCAAAATCATCTCCAGATTCATCGTCATCACTATCAAATTCAATGTTATTGATGTCACTTATAGTTTTGATTGATAAACACAAAATAACAGTGAATTTTGTTTCATTTTGCCACACATAAACTGAAAATTATATACAGTAGTGAAGGGATAGTAGACAAACCAAGAGATGTAAGTCTATTAATTTTTTAATGCTGAGGAATTAATTAATAAATTCCGGCTTAATTGCGACCACTGTGCATGACAGCTTCAGTCATAGTTGGCAAACAACGGTAAAAGAATATTTGACAACTGAGAGCCCCCTTGGCAACCAAAGAGTTTAAGCAATCCAGAAGAATACAATAAACTAAGTCTTGAACTTCTTCAAAACAAAATCCGTAGAACGGAGCATGTATAAACTGTATAAGGAGATGTGTAGTAAGTAATATTGAATTTAAGATAGAAATGAAATACAAGAGGAAGAATATTCTAGCTTCAATGAAATGGAGTAAGTCATTGACAATGACCCTTTGACCTTATATCTCTATGTTCTGGTGATGAATGCAAGATTGGCTTTTGCTCAACAAAGTACACTCCCTACCTCGATTAGTAAAGCATCTGCCTCAGAACTAGTAGGTCAGTGGTTTGAACCCATGTTACATCAAACCTTACATGTTAAAATTGGCATTTTAGCAGCTGTTATGCCAGGCACTCAGCCTCTCAGAATTAGTGCTAAGACTGGTTGGCCAGGTTCAGTATAATTTGCTCTCTGTTCATCTCTGTGTGGCAATACAATTACTTAACTAGAGAGCTTTGCTTTTGTATGACCTGAAAAAGGTCTAACTGGCAACAACCAACCATCAACAAAGTAACAATTGCACATTTTTAGATCAAAGGCTAAAAAGAAAGGGTATAGGCTACCTGGTGAAATCATGCTGGAGGATGATGTCCATGATAAATTTTGAACTGTTGGGTTGACAGACAGGTGAGTCTCTCCTGATTTGAAAATGGATGGAAGTCCAGCAACCAAATAACGGGCACTGATTTCATCTGTTGAGTAGTATAGAATACAAGAGATAAAGAAAGAGAAATAAAAATAACATACCAGCCTTTTGGACAGAGTAATTTCTCTCAGTTCATAGAAAAATGTTGATTAATGTACTCATGCAGGCTGATATTTAAGTACTGTTTTGTTATAACTTTTTTGCTTTCAACAACACACAGCACATACAAATGTAATACATGAAAGGAAAGCTAAGAATCTCATTTACATATACATTGGAGCTCAGGTATAGCGAGAGCCTCCGTTTCAAACCAAATTCTCGTTATAACCGATCTCCAAGGAAAATAACAAATTTTTTAACAATGACTTAAATTCAGGTTGACGTTTATTTCCCTTGTTTTGTGTGGACGAGGAAATACGGCCTTTCAGGAAGCGAATTAAAAAAAATAATATTCTTTTTAATTTATAATTCTAACAATTGAAAAAAAAAAAGAAAATCGGGGTTATGCATGACTGTTGAAATTGAAACTGAAAGAGTAGTCACATGGAAAACGAACAAATAAACCTATAAAATGGATGGGTCTCTTGCTTGGTTAAACCAGCGAATAAGCCCAAGGCAACTTGAGTGAGCAGAAAGTATTTGTTTTTATCTGATTTATCTGATATAAGAAAAGGTAAAGCTGAAAGATTTTCATGTCCATAGCATTGAAATGGTTAGGAATGTGTGTGTGAGGTTTCATAATTGAACCTGAAATATGTTTTGATTTATTGCCAAACGGTAACGGCCTACCCTCATGGAACAACTCAATCAATCAAAATAGAATACTGTATTCTAAGTCTTTCAAAATCATTCAGACCTTATACACAATTTTGACAAAGACAGGTAGGATATAGATGAGGGAAAGACAGTCGTATTCCACTTTGCTTTTTAGCAAGTAGAACATGCTAGTATTTAACTGATTTCATCTAAAAAATGCTTACACCATAACTAAATACCATGACCACGCAAGCTTTTAAATTTATGCTCTTCATTAATTAATAGTAATAGAGTTTTAACCCAGAACAGCTAATTTATTTCTTCATCTAGTATTTACATTTCAATTAGTTTAAAAACATACTCTTCATCATAGTTTTACTAATGAAAAGATCAAACAAAATTATAATAAAGATTTTTTTCACTAAAATAAACCATCTGTACTGTAACAGTCAATTCCTCTCACCTCCTACAAAGTATTCACAAACAAAAGGTTGTAAATCATCACAGGCTTTTGTCTGCCACTGTCCTTGATTGGTAATAACAGCACAGGGCTCCGAACTCTTGGTCTGCCACTGGGTAAAGCCGTCAGCCTCTGGTTCCCCGTCAGACCATCGGAAATGTCCCTCCATGCTGTCGGCACGCAGACCGAGCCAGGCAGAGCTAGACAATGGAACAAAACAATGGAAACAGGTAGAGTAAAATAAGCAGTCATAGTCATAACAATAAAGCATTCCTGCATAAAGTCTAGGCTAATCTTATTTAATCTCTTGAAATAATATTAATAATAATAATAAATATTTGATGTCCTAAAATAGCAATTTTTCATGTGCTTCCAAATACAAATCAATGTTAATCAACCTAAAATTCTCCATTGTTGGATGAAATAAAATTATGATTTATATGATTATTGTTATAAAGCAATTCAAATTTGAAGAGTGGAAGAGAAAAGAGATAATCAAATATATATTCCCAATCAGGTTAAAGCCAACCTGTATTGATCACTAGAACATGGAGACATAAGGGAAAAGGGTCATTGTCATGGCTCAGTGGTCACAGACCTGTAGACCGGCTCTGTAACTTGACAGGTAGAGTGTCTGATTGGCCTGGTGTAAGATACTGTGACAGAGATATTTGAGTGAGCCCTCAGTGTAACAAAATGCTAACTTGTCTAAATGAGCTCTACCTATTATGTGACCTATAGTGTTTTAAAAGGGGTATTACACAAGCAAAGACCAAACCAACCAACAGACCTGTGGACAAGTCCCTGTATGATGCTATTGTCCACTGCATTGGACACCTTGGCCAGCTGCCCATTGGTGTAGTTGCCCTGACACCAAGCAGAAGCCTTTTCCCATGATGCCGTGTGCTGGACGCTGACAAAGCATGTGTTCCTTGAGGACTTTGCTTGGCAAACAGTGGTTTCTAAATTCAGAATATCACAGGCATGTGAGATATAACTTTGATATAAAGCAGTTTAAAAATGTTTTTAAAAAAAACAGCTTAACTCTACTCTTAAATAATTTTGAAAGAGAAAATGAAGCATGGCAAAGACCACCAAACTGTAGAATACTACAAATGATTGAACATTAAGTAAAGAGAGAAGAAAATTGTCATAATTTTTGTTCATCAAGTCATTTAAACTTCATTTGGCCTATAATAACAAAACACACAAATCCCATTATATCCCCAACAGTTTGTAAAATATACAGTTGGCTATATAAAGAGACTGGGGGTATAACAAAAACACCATGTGTAATGTAGTGGGGTAGTGCAATTTTGAGGAAGGGGAAAGAACTCATTGTCCGCACAGCAACAAGGACTGCATTCAATAGTTCTGTCCAGGAT
>JAUEKZ010005781.1:0-19135 GCA_031471865.1 Melibe leonina | reverse complement strand
CTTTTGAATCGACTTCGTTTATGGATAGTGGGAATTTTGATTGTTATGTTATTTTTCCCTTTTTGGGGGGAGGGGGGGGGGGTGGGAGGGGGCATTCCATTATTTTAGACGGCACTGCTCAATGACAATAAAGAATGATATATTAATATTGAACAGAATGACATGGATGTCAAATTCCAGGGATCTATGAGAGAGAAGCTCAGTATGACTCTACAATGACGCAGAGGGCGTGAATGAAGTCCCAAATGTCATTTGGAGCTATGGAAATGATGATAGTTAGGCCATTCTTCTTTATGCAGCTTAATTGAGAACCTGGAAAGTTGTAAGGCTTGAGTTGGAGTGGGAGAGATAGATAGATAGATAGAGAGAGTGAGAGAGGGGGGAGAGAGAGAGAGAGAGAGGAGAGAGAGAGAGGGAGAAGGGGGGGATTTAAGCATCTGGACATATCAATGTTTGTGTAGATTCAGAGCTCTAATGAAATCAGTTGACGATAAGGCAATAACAGATTTTGTGTACAGCTAACTTTTTGGCGAGCTGTAGAAAATCTTGCTTTTCTTGAAGAAAAAAAATGAAATGAAGTTATTCTTGCTGCTACGGATGACAGGTGGGTTTGAGTTGTTTAAATAATAATTCACAAACTGAACCACCGTCTCTGCTTGTAGTGTGTAGTATGCCAAATTAAATTTCTTTGCGCCTCCCATCGTCAAAAAAACATTATCCACCCCTTTTTGTAGTAATAATCTTTAATTCGAGTCAAAGACAGAGCTATCTCTACCCTCTTTTATTATGTCAGTCGCTAAGTTTCTCACTCCTCCTCGGAATTCTCCTTTGTCTGCACGCGATATCATAGACGAATTGATAATAACCGCTTTCTTATCGGTGATCAAAGAAATTAAACGTTTATTTCAGAAGAGTCACAAAGATGAATTAATAATAGCATTAGAATATCACGATAACACGATAAACTGGCCTTCTGCACCTTGTAAATCAAAGGGGAATTATCCCCAGGAAACAAATTTATGATGATCTAATTGTAGATGATTTGAAGATTGTGATCAAGTGTCAAAGGAACTAATAATAATGCCTTTGAAATTACAAGATGTTATGAAATTTATTATACTTCGTAACAAGAAAGATAACAACCTCTAATGTGGTTGATTCAATACTATCTCTTCGACGAGGTTTATAGATTAGAGATTCCCACTATTAGCGTTTACTAACACAAAGTTCTTCAATCACAATCTCCCCTAGACTGGTGCCGGAGATTGGCAATACATCATGCGCCAGAAAATAACTTGAATTATTAAAATAATTGCGTCCCAGCCTAAATTTTTTCACTTCACATTTTGATATCGGAATATTTGATTTAAAAGAAGCCTAATTTAATTACCGCAAATCATGATGTATTTTTCTCGACCCGTGTTATAAATCTTAAAAATTGAACGATTCTGAATAGAATTAAAAACAAAAACAGTGACAAACTCTACAAGATTGTTGGTAAAAAGAGTTTAAACACATGAAGAGACTCTATCATTACTATCATAGCAACAACAAGAAAGGGTGAAATCTCTTTACGATAAAAACATCAAAATTAACAATATTGGGACAACTCACACACAAATAATAAACAAACACCAACATGCAAACAACCCCGCCCCCTCCCCCGCCCCCCCAAACAAAACCCCACATACACACACACACACACACACAAACCTTAAAAAAAACAAAAACAAAAAGCAAAAAAGCAAACAAACATAACCAAAACAAAAAAAAACCGCAACAAAAGAGGAGACAAAAGCAACAAAAGAAGCAAAACCACCACAACAACAACAACACAAACCAGATAATATCAAACACGGAACATGTAAACAGTGTTGTCGATCGACAGATGGGGTCCCACATCTTAAACCATTTGATTCCCAGAAATGCCAGGTAGGCCACGCGCATGGCGATGGCACCTGCTCCAACGCGGTTAATTATGAAAAAGCCTTGTCAAAACTCTGGCACCAGAATCCAAACTATGGCGGATATTTCTGAACACCTAGACACCTGGGAGATGATTAGGTCGTTTTAGAGATATCAAAATACTGTAAATCCTTTTAAAAAGAAATTGGTTTCAATTTGAAAACGTTTACCGTATATCCTCCGTTGCGGTTACAGTCTTGTTTCAGGTTCAAATCAGACAAAGAATAAACGAATAAGTCTGATAACTCTGCTTACAACGAAAGGATAACACAGGGTTAACGAGCCCATAAAGCAGTTTGACACGACATAGCGTTAAAGAGCACGCAGCGGATAACGAGAATCGTTTAAGTGATTTCCGTGTATAATGTCCAATCTGGATAACCTGTTCTTAGCTTAATTAAAGGTAAACACGTTTTATTATTACACTGATTACAACTGAATTAATTCCCTCTCCCCCTCTCTCTCTCTATATCTCTCTCTTTCTCTTTCGTTCAACCTCTCTCTCTCTCTCTCTCTCTCTCTCTCTCTCTCTAGACCCGAGAATAGGCCCATTGTTAATTAAGTTTAGGATCTCTTGCTTCACTGACATACTATCAAAGTATGTCTTCATGAAATTTCATTCTGGCAAAATTTAACAAATCACAAACTTTCTGATGAATTTTGAGAGCGTAAATTTCTATTTCAAAGATTGTTTAAACCCTACAAAGCGGCATTATGATTTCAATTCAATTCAGCAACTTAAAAAAAAAAGATTTAGTCCACCTTTATGTTTTTAATTTTTATTTTTTTTCATTTGGGAAATTTCTTTTTTTTTATTTCAAAAGATGTCAAACTGGGGAACAGGATTAGGTAAAACATTTTATTATTAGCTTGTATCATACGGTTTTGTTCTGTATTTATCTTCCTGATTATAATGAGCTTTGGTCTGATTATTCCGTCAAACATGCTAAGGACTGAGCATGCAGTGCAATAATTATTTCCGCCCTTTTTGGTCAATAGCTTTGCGAGTTATTACAAGCAATTTTCTTTGCTTCCCTCCCGTGAAATAGATGTCGATCTGTCAAAGATTGTGTTCTTATCACAGTAAGTAAGTAAGTAAGTAGTTAAAGAAGGAAATAAAACAAGGGGAAGAAAACAAAATATGTATTTTCCAACAACAATGCTTTGGTGGTGCGAGAGCATTGACGTGTAGTGAATAATTGAATGGGAAATATGGATGGTGTGTGGAAAAAAGTATCCCACAAAGTTACAGTTATTCTACAATACTCCAGCATTACTTTTCATTGTGCATCCATTTTTCAAATTATCGAAGCTTGCCAACCATGGCAGGCACTTGTTGTTGTTTTTTTTAATGAATAATCAAAGCTCGAATTATAATGAAAGGGATAGTAGATTTCAGGCCCAGCAATGAGTTAGACCCGAACCCCTTAACGATGGACATCCACCATTGATCATTCTGTTTCCCCTTTGCATAAATCGGACTTATCAGCAGAAGATGTGATCAGTTTATGATCCCCCCCACCCCCCACACACATTAGTCAAAAGTCTTTTTTTGTCAATGTCTTTATTAAAAATCGTCTTGTTTCCTATAAAAATACAACCACCACAAATTAAGACTCAGTCGTGGAAAGTCAATACTTATCTTCAATTTTTATCAGAAACAAAAACAAAGTACTGGTCTTAAATATTTATCAGAATGAAAAACATAATATTTCAATACAAAAAGGCAAGTTGCATAAATATATATAAACTCGTTTGGAATAGCTTTCTCCCTAGTCTACTTCTGCCATTTCATAATAATATACGCTTCAAATTGTCTCTCAGACTGAATATCGATGTCTATTTTTACCGAAAATAACTAAATACAGACGATAAATATGTGAGATCGACTAATAGTGTCTGGTTATAGAGTCTAAACTCTAGATAATTTTGTGGTAGCATTTCTACATTGTCGGTGCTTGAATACGTCAACGAAAATCTTCTACGGAGACACTACAGCCAGGCAAACGTTCAGTCTGACAAAGAGAATCTGTGCACGAGTCACCAAACTAGGTTAAAACTCAACACCGTTTTCTTGTTCGTAGTGATTGTGTGTGTGTGTGTGTGTGTGTGTGTGTGTGTGTGTGTGTGTGTGTGTGTGTGTGTGTGTGTGTGTGTGTGTGTATAAAAACAAAATAGGTGAGAGTGGAAAAATAACTCGTTTTAGTAGAAGAAGATTATAATTGCAACCGAAAGCAGCAAACAGGAGCGATTAGAGGATGAGATTGCTAGTTCCTAAAAGGAGAGAGTAATGTTCAATGGGAGAATGCGTGTCTGAAATGACAGGCTTGGTTTGAGGTAATAGGCCAGGATAGATATTTAATTTCGGAGTGGGTTATGATCTTGTGCATGAGACGAAACAATAAATAATTGTCTAGATTAAAAATGAAAAGCCAGAGCGAGAAAGAGAGAGAGAGAGAGAGAGAGAGAGAGAGAGAGAGAGAGAGAGAGGGGGGGGGGAGAGGGAGGGAGAGAGGGAGAGAGAGAGGGAGGGAGGGAGGGAGAGGGGGGAGAAAGAGATAGAGAGAGGGAGAAAAGAGAGGGAGAGACAAAGAAAAAGAGAGAAAAAGAGAGAGAGAAAGAAAGAAAGAAAGAAAGGAAAAAAAGAAAGAAAGAGAGAAAAGTGGAGAGACAGAAAGAGAGACTAAGTACAAACCAAAAGTAAGCAGGTAAGTAAGTAAGTATGTAGGTAAGTAAGAACGTAGATAAGCAAGTAGGTAAGTAAGAACGTAGATAAGTAAGTAGGTAAGTAAGTAAGCAGAGTACGCAAATAAGTAAGTGAGTATGAAATTCTGTTCCTGCCAAAATCCACACCTAGTTCTCTAAGTCTCCAAATTAATGGACACTTTTTCATTAATCATCGTTGACATTTCTGTTTCATTTTCCGTGCCCGACTCGCCCAATCAGTGTCGATTACCGGTACTTATCTCCCCATTAAAATCTCGTCCACTTCCCATTCATTAATGTGTGCTGACACGGGCAAATAGATAGATATCTTCTTCCCCATCGACGGGAGCAGTTTCCTCCAGTTAGCATCTCCCGAGTAATCCGGAAATCATTGATTCAGGGTCACATTCATTTGACTGGAGTATTTATGTATGATTTATTATATATGAGAAACGCAAACACGTTTGTAAGGATGTCTTCGTCTTTTTTCTTTGCCTGTGAATTCTTTGATTGTGAACAAGGAAAAATAATGTTCCACGAAGAATACGTCTATCTTATTTCTTCAACGATTCACCCAACGAGCGAAGAGTTGATTAAAATCATCATGTAATTTGTGTCTTGAAAGTAATGAAGATAAAACCTTAAAATAATTTCAGGAAACTTCTTTAAAGTTTTCAAGTTTCACACCTCTCCCAACACAGATTACATTATAAGGTCAGCGATGGAACTATTTAGACAAGGCAATTTGATGCTAGCTATTCAAAGAATAAAGATAAGGTAAGATAGCATTATTGATCCCTCAACGGGAAAATTATTTTACAATGTTACATACAGACATAGGGATGCGCCATAAGACAGAAACAATAAAATGAATAGGCAAATAAAAAGGTCATATTATTTTATCTGGATGTCTGATCCAGTCACAGTTTACTCAAACCGAGCCAACTATGTTAGCACTGTGTCGATAATGCCCAAACATAAGTAGTGCAGTTGCTTTTACTTCGATTTTAACGTCTTTTCATGTATGTCTGACGCTGTCCGGATTCAAACCACGACCTTCCATTTCTGAGGATGACGCTCTACTACTGAGCCTCTACGCCTGTAATGACTCCTCGTCGCCCAGTGTAGTTAGAGTAGAGTAGAGGGGTGAGCACAGGAGCTGAGAGAGAGACACACACACACACGCACACAGAGAGAGAGAGAGAGAGAGAGAGAGTAGAGTAGAGGGGTGAGCACAGGAGCTGAAAGAGAGAGAGAGAGAGAGACACAGAGAGAGAGAGAGAGAGAGTAGAGTAGAGGGCTGAGCACAGGAGCTGAGAGAGAGAGAGGAAAGAGAGAGAGAGAGAGAGAGACAGAGAGAGAGAGAGGGAGGGAGAAGGAGAGAGAGAGAGGGAGAGGGAGTGTGAGAGAGAGGCCATGAGTCATAAGGTTATCGATTATTAGTCATCCTTGTTTTTACATCTTGAAATTAATGTGAGCAGGAATTTACGACCTCGCGGGAAACTTCGCCGGCAATCAGTCATCTTCAGGAAGCGACTTATTTGTTTCAGTTGTCACTGCTCTGCCGACCGAGGTTTCTATTTTTTTATTTTTTTTGTATTCTATTTCACTTCATTTATTATGTTTCCTCATTTTTGCGTGTATTGATCATGCTTTGAGTCACGGGCCTCCACATCACGGGGTTGTAGCATTCGGAGATGTCGCTGTATCCGTGTGCCACCGGGTGCAGTATCCGAGAGGGGGGGGGGGGGATGTAGGACTTCCATTATTAATTATTCCAAATCCCGTTTGACAGCAGGGAAAAGGAAAGATTTGAATTACTCAGAATTAAAGATTTAATAACACGACTTTCGTCGTAATATAAGATTAGTTTCAGAGTCATGGAGGACCCCAACTTACACGAAGGTGGTACTGAATGGGATTTCAATTTAATGGATATGTTGATAATATTATGAATGGAGTTTTATAAATCATGATTAATTATGGCAAATATTATGTATTATATAGGTCTGTGTTTTGCTATCACCTTGTTTGACTCTAGCCTTTGTCGTCTATGTTAATGGTCTGTTTCATGCCAGTTCATAAGTTTTGTTATCGAATTGTTTTAGATTTGAGTAGATTGTAGATAATATGAAAATAAATCACTTCATCTGCAATAGCAACTTGTAAGATTGGATTGAGATCTCGCCTTACCCGATGACCCTACAGAAATCCCAAGTGAATGTCGTGCAAGGAAACAGCGAGTGGTTATTTGGCATTTTTCCAGAATACCGATCTACAATCTCTGTGACAGACTGTGTAATTGAAGTAACTCAAGGGATGTCTTTCCATTTACAACCCAGGCAATTCCGGATACTGATAGTTTACTGTTAGGCAGGAAGTCATCAGACAAACATCGTCCATTACGCTCTTCCTTTTTTTCGTTTTTCTCATTATCATTAAGAAGAAGGAAAGAAAAAAAAGTTATTTATTTAAACATCAATTACATTTTCAAATTCTGTCATTGACCCAAGTTGCATCTTGTTTGTAGTTGTGCATTATCGCATTGTATCACTGTATCGCTTGAAAGCTTAGAGAAACAGTAACCGATACGTTTGAAATGTACACTGACAGAAATATCCGGCCAAACCGTGTCAGTTAATCGAAAGGAGAAGAAGAAACAACAACAACAATGATGATAATAATAATAATAATAATAATAATCATAATGATAATAATGATGATCTGAAGAAGAAGAAGAAGAAGAAGAAGAAGAAGAGGAAGAAGAAGAAGAAGAAGAAGAAGAGGAAGAAGAAGAAGAAGAAGAAGAAGAGGAAGAAGAAGAAGAAGAGTACGGGCCCCACAAAACCAACGTATTTCCAGATACTGTCATTTGCGTCTCCGCTTTCCAACAGTTCCCAATCCATCGTATTCGCTATGGACAGGGCCGCGGTGGACTTAAGGCCATACTTACATACATTATGTTACATTATAGCCTACTTCTCCTTTGCACCTTACTTTGCAGGATGAATAAGTACTGAAGTGATGACCTCTCTCTCTCTCTCTCTCTCTCTCTCTCTCCACTCCTCCTAGATATGTGCCCCGAGCGTAGGGCCCAACACATTGACTTAGTCCTATCGGCCATTAAGCCACACCACAAAGTCACAACCACGGAGGTTAGTCACTTAGTAAGTCCTGAAAATATGCTAAGGATTGGCTTCCCGGCTCTCTACTTTTCACGTCGTTATAACACCGTTAACCTGACCAGGTTGATAAGAGGCGGGGTGAAAACTTAAACACGCTTTGGGGCTCGGACTACAAGTGAATGGTTTACAAAACTGAAATCAGATAGCCTGTGTCAATATTAAGGGGGGCGCTCCAGCGGGACTGGAGAAAGAATGGCTCGTTTGGAAGAATTCGAACCCAGTAATACCTGGATTTTCTCCAAACGGTGTCGTGACGTGTTTGTCGACATGTTGTAAGAAAGAAACCCCCATTGGGACTAGAATAGTTTGCGTCATTGAATTATAGAAGAAACAATCGCTGAGTTACTTGAGATAAGTAATAGGTAAACTTGACACGCCAACAACGATTTGATCCAACGAGGAAGGTGGCTGAATGATTTTAATGGTTATATTTTTATAATGACTCGTTGAAAGTTCCATAGCGTTTCAAGTAAGTACTGATCATAAAATCTCTAAGAATCATGGTGAAATCGATGAAATTGTAATCAAATCTGTTAATTAAGTTCTATCGTAGACAGATGCCTGTCTTAAAAACGAGTATAGTGTTATGTATATGAATGGGGATCTTCCGGGGTTTTTTTTATACAGTAAAGTTGAATACTGTCTTCATGGTTTCTTTGCTTCCTGGTCACACGATAAAACCAATGTAAATTCAAATTCAGCTTCATGCCAAACCTTCGCACATTTGCACTAGATAAAAAGAAAGTAATTTTACAATTCAATTATAACTCATCTTTGTTTCGATGATATCATTTTATCATGGACCAACTTCCTACCGACATCCCTAATCACATACCGGAATTACATAATAAGCATAATGAGTTGTATGGAATGAGATGAGCCTTACTGTTTTCCCCATTCATACTGTCATAGCAATACTATTTACCTTTTCAAACTTAATAAGATCTCTGACATAATTTATTCAATTACTTATTCATCCATTCATTCATTTATTTATCTATCATCTATTCATGCCGTTATCTATCTAAATATTTTTTATTTCCTTATATAAACCAGGAAGGCATTTATTATTTATGAACACGGTTTACTGTAGTATAATATATACAACATTACATACCTCATGACAAACTTGAATATTAAAAAAAAAATAGTCGTACAATTATAAAGTACTATTTCTGACTGAAATATAATAAGCAGAACAAGAAGAAGGAGGGAAAGTTCTTTGATGAGATACGACGGTGGCTATTTATAAACCTGCCTGCCCAAAGTAGTAAGATGTAAATTACTGTGAAGTGTGAAGGTAGCTTTACCAGGTAAATAATGGGCATTCCTGAAAAAATCACAATGACTAACGGAGGGATATTTCGGAGTGGGCGGTTCTATTTTTAACCTTCTATGTCATGCAGCAACTCGCGAGTCTACCAACTTTCTTATCAGAGTCCTGAGAAGAAATCTATGTAAATTTGACTCCGTCAAAGTAGGCAGAAGAGGGTTCTTGGTTAACACAATATTTAAATTCATTTAGATATTGATAAGCGAAAAGAGTGAAAAGGGTGGGGGTGTGGGGCGGGGGAGAAAACGATATGAGAGATAGAAGAAAGCGAAACAGGTTGGGGAGGAAGAGTAGAGAGAGAGAGAGAGAGAGAGAGAGAGAGAGAGAGAGAGGGGGGGGGGAGAGAAAGTATACGCAAAAAGATAAAGATAAAGAGAGAGAGAGAGAGAGAGAGAGAGAAAGTAAGTAAGTTAATAAACAGCTTGGATCAGGAAACAATATGAAAGAAAGAAGAAAACTTTGGACATGCGGGCATCCATTGAGCTAGAGCACAAGATAGCAAGCATGTGCATCAATTTGGCCATTCTCTACGCTCAACAGATCTTCATACACCTGCCACCCCAATCAAATAATAGATAAATAAATAAGTAGATAATAAAATGAGTAAAAATGAATAAGCAAAAATAAATAAAAAAATAAGTTGATGTAAACAAATGGATAAATGAATGCATAAACAGACACTAGAAAAAACAAAAAGTAGAGAAAACTGAAATAAGTTACTAAAAAACAAAAAACAAAAAAACCCCAATAGCTTATTATGAATAATCAAAGATTAAACGTTACATCTTATGATCATCTCTCCCGTCAAAAACCCTCGAACTACACTTGTCTCACACCGGGCGGCCACCGGCAGACAGTAGGTAGGCGGTTTACCCAGACTGGTTGACTCATTGCCAAATCTCCACCATCGGCATCAGTGATTGACAGCCACATTTCCCGCCCACGACCGTATCGCGACAACATCAAGATATTGTCGTCAATGACAAGAGCCAAAACCAACACAAGGTCTGCCATTTGTTGGTTTTGCGCCGCTCGTCCTTCCTTTCACTCCTTTCTCCCAGCGGCGGGCGCGAGAAAACACTAGTCTAGCGCAAAACGTCGGAGCTAATAGTTTGTTTGGACTTGTCGGGCCAGACAGCGGCGATCGTGTCCTCTGGGCTTTGATCTCGGCAGGACGCTCATGTCTCCGGGTTGCAAAATGGCGGCCGTCGGGTGTAGGTAGACAGGAATGCCAGGTAAAGTGACAGACAACTCTTTATGTTGTCCTCCCGACAATTACTTAGCATACTTCATGTCTACCCGATTGTTGAGAGCGTCCTTCGATTTCGTCCCATCAATTAGGCGCCCGGGTGAAAAGGCCTTTGAAAGGGGAGATAGATATCCTGGCGCTTCCTCTCAAAACAAACATTAAACTGATAAAGGTGGGGTATTCCGAAAATTTCACGGGTCATTAGACGTGTAAATTGTTAGAGCGCGAGACAACTCTCTTCGTCCGGAGTGTATTAGGCATCTGGTGCGGGGTAGCGTCACGTCTTACGAGAATAATTGCTCGCTTTTGATTGGCAGACGGATTTTCTAATTTTAGAGGCAGGTTTTCGCGAAAGGGGGAGGAGAGCTGATTTATATTCCAGTCTGTCCTCGCTTTAAAGTCAGATCGGATCTACCACTGTTTTCGTGTATGGTGTTTCATAGTTTACCCTCCTGGGCTCTGGATCGGACAGAATTCATTTATCAGAATTGACATCGTGTTGGTTGTTGAGTCTGAGTCGTTGAGCGATGAACGTGCATGTCGTGTATGTGGAATTTCCAAGGATCTTTGATGTTCATGATAACTTAACACGGAACGAAGCTCAGTTACTCCTCCGACAGGGAACTTGTTACAGGGTTTTCGCGGATGATAAAGAACGAGGTAAGTTACCATTAATATATATAAAAATCATATTATGTGTTCTTTGCGCTTTGTTAACAGTGAGCATATTTTTTCCCAAGTGATTTGTATGTAAATACCTGTTAAGATCTGTTTCTTGTGCCTTTAAAAATTTTATTTTACATTTGATTGTGGGAACGTACGAGTGTGTGTTTTTTTTATTCATCGGTCCGAGAGACGCGTAATCTGTCGTATTTTTTTTCAAAAGTTTCACCAAAATGTGTCTCTCTCTCTTTCCCTCCACCCGACCCCCTACCACTTTTCTTTTAACCTGATTGTAAGATAGACACGTCTGAAATCCGCCAAGACTAACCATCAGTCCTTAAATAGGTTGCGTGTGCCGATGATATTTAAAGCGACGAGTTTTTTTTTTCTCTCCACCCACAAAATGGCCTAATTCTTCGTGCTAAAATTAGGTAAAGAATAACTAAATTAGGAACGGAACTACTTCCCAATCAGCATCTGCTAACAACAGTTTAAGATATCTACTAATCCCAGACGCAATCGAAGATAAGCAGTTAACAGGCGCATAATAAACAATAACAATTCCTGATTAACATGCTAGTTTGATATAATTACAGCGGAACGCTCCCTTTTAATCAGCTAATTATATGAAATTATTCGTAAAGAAAACTGGCTGAACGAACATAGAAACATCAATATTACAAAAAGAAACAGCACATAGTGATCTTTATTGTTCCAGCCTTTAATTAGAAATGCATGGCTTGTGTTTACACAGTGGCTTCCGCTTAGAGTAACGAAGACAAACTGTCAATTAAAAGGCGGTAAGTAGCTTAAACATATCCCCACCTTCGCTTGAAAGCGGCTTATCTCCATAAGACTCTAATCTCGTCTCAATCGTCCTGGTAAAAACAGGTGACATGTTAAACATTCAAGCACGCGCGCACTGAAGAATTTTTGCGGTTAGTTTTTTTCTTCTCTCTTCCTTCTTCTTCTACCGTTATTCTTTTCCTTTTCCCCCCTTATATTTGCAATACACGGTTAAATCTTTCCGAAATTAAGGTGGGCGAAACGTCAATTCATTGATGGTTGCACTTTTAAGTAATGCAAGGAATTCGTAGTATGAAAATTTAGATTTCTTGTTATGATAATTTTCACAATGTGATTTATGAAAATAGAGCAGTCACTTGGTAAGGGGGGGGGGGGGGGGGATAAGCACGTGGTAAAAAATAACAAACTGGCAGCTGCGTGTAATGGTTGAGACCTGTTGAACTATTTAATGAATTAAAAATCAGCTCCAGATGGCTGGAAATCAGGTCTGCATTGTACTCTCTCTCTCTCTCTATCTCTCTCTCTCTCTCTCTCTCCCTCTCTCTCTCTCTCTTTCTCTCTCTCTCAATATCTCGATAATATCATAGATATTCAAATAATAATAATATTGCAATTTCAATGATATAATGGTTTATTCTAACTCGCGTAATTCAGTACAGAAAAAAGTGTAGGTAGATTTTCTTTGCACCAGATGAACTCAGCAGTTTTTATCATGTGATTATGTTATTCGAGATGGCACAGCTGGTCCATGTTGCCCTCCTTTCCCCCCTTCCCCTTTGAACCAGGGACAATACCCCTCCTTTTGATTTTACATGGCAATTGTTTACTATGGCAATTTCGATGGTTGCTTGAGTGTGTCAACTCAAGAACACACACGTGTAAATATCAATGAGAATTTAATTGGTTAATGACCTTACATTAAGACGCTTGTTTGGTTCCTCGGCTTGAGCTCTATTAATGGGCCGTTAAAGTTTAGAACTTCTTTTCAAATCTAGAGCCTGGGGAGATTCTTTTGAAAAGCACTTTCTATAAACTTTTCCCGATATTTCAAGTTTCCCGGCCTTTTTTAATGTTTATCCATTATATTCTTTTCTTCTTTTTTTCCACCTTCTCTTTCTAATGTCGGGATTTAAATGATGTCAAAGGATAAAAAAAATTAAACCGAATGCCTTCCATTTCTAGAATCAAATTTGTGTACCACTTGCTACATGCCTGATACGAGTATAAAAAAATATGAGAGACTCACATAATAATCAAACATTAACAAAAATACTGCACACAACAAAACAAAAAAACAAAACTATGTACCTGAAGTGTCAATCCAGCTCTTTCTAAACTGGAATGAAACGTGTGTACATTCCTCTGGTGTGTGCGAGTCAGTTGTATGTTTTTGTCTTTCTGTGTGTTTGTTTGTGTGTGTTTGTTTCTATGTGCGTGTGTATGAGATAGAGAAAAAGATAGAAAGAGAGGGAGAGAGAGAGGAGGAAGAAAAAAAAGAAAGAAAAAATAAATTTAGAGAAAGGGAATGACAGAAAGGAAGAAAGAAAGAGAGAGAGAGAGAGAGAGAGAGAGAGAGAGTGAGCGAGAGAGAGAGAGAAGGAAAGGTATCTGACATTATACAATTACGAGAAGCCAGCTAATTGTTCGTCCATCGAACAAGGTTTAGGTTCGTGTATTGATTTTATGTTCAAATGAATAATTGAAAGTGCATTATTTAAAAAAAAATTATGTAGTCAATACGAGTTCCATGAAAGCACACACAAGAAAAAGGCAGAAACTTTATTGATTGTCAGGAACAGGAAGCCTTCCTCAACACAGCATAAAGTAATGTTAACAGTTACACTGGCTGAACTATTTGCAATTAAGTGTGTGTTAAAACGTCGGTAGTAGCGATAGAAGCAGCAGCATCAACAGCAACATCAGCACTATAGTGGTATTAGTGGTGGAGTAGAAGTAGTAGTAGTAGTAGCTGTAGTAGTAGTAGTAGTAGTAGTAGTAGTAGCTGTAGTAGTAGTAGTAGCTGTAGTAGTAGTAGTAGTAGTAATGTAGTAGTAGCTGTAGTAGTAGTAGCTGTAGTAGTAGTAGTAGTAGTAGCTGTAGTAGTAGTAGTAGTAGCTGTAGTAGTAGTAATAGCTGTAGTAGTAGTAGCTGTAGTAGTAGTAGCTGTAGTAGTAGTAGCTGTAGTAGTAGTAGTGGTAGTAGTAGCAGTAGTAGTAATGATGGTGTTGGTGTTGGTGGTTAAGTAGTAGTAGCAGTTGCAGTGGTGACGGTGATGATGGTGGTTTCAGTGGTAGTAGTAGTCGTTGCAGCTGTACCAGTTCCAAGAAATGGTTAAAAATAGTTGTTTACCTCAAAAGAGAGAGAGAGAGAGAGAGAGAGAGAGAGAGAGAGAGAGAGAGAGAGAGAGAGAGAGAGAGAGACGTAGCCTTTGGTTAAATAAAAACCACAGGACGAGCAATTTGAAAAGGGAATACGATAATATAATGCCACGCACAAAAAAGTCACTTGCACACAGAGTTGATAATTTTTAAGCAGGATCACTAACATACTTCTCCCTTGGCGAGGGGCAATTATTCATTCTTCCTTCAAAGTTGATGATGTAATTTAGTGTGTGAAAGTTACTCATGCAAAGCGAGTGAGCAATTATTTCCGGCTGTGAAATTCCTTTTTTCAAATCACCCTTGAAGTTTGTGAACACACCGGAAAGACAAACAATATAACCTGCTAAAAAGTAGAGGGAATATTAAAAATAAAAAAATAAATAGAAAGAGAGAAATCTAAATATTTACTCGAGTCTTAGCTAAACCAACATTGATATGATTGTATGCAAGCTTATGGTCAATGATATGACTGCCCTCCCCCGTCTCTCTCTTTCCCTTCAGTATCGTCTCGCTCTGAAGGTTTTTTTGTGTTTTGTTTCATTGAAGTCGAGTAATTCAAAGATGTGTACGTTGTCGTTTTAAAAAGAAAACAAAAACAGATTCAAACTGGAAAGAGTGAGTTGAAGGAGGGAGAATTTTCTTCTTAGAACAAAATCGAGATCCTTGTATTTGCTTATTTATTGTGAATCGCATATTGCCTTTGAAATCGAACACATTGTTTCATATCTTTGTAATCTGTCGAAAGCCTTATCAAAAAGATCAAACGCTCGGGAGAAATTAATGCGAGTCTTCGAAAGAAGGGATTGTTTATATTGTACCGTTAATTTTTTTTTTCGTTTCTCCTTGTTTTTGGTTAGTATATTCTTTGTTTTTAGTTTACATTGTTTAGAAGTGTTTGTATCGAAGTGACGGACAGTCGTGTAAACAATAAACAGCGTATGTAAGGAAGAGGGAGTGACGTCAGCGGTATTTTTTATGTCTTTTCATCGGACAGACACAGCCTCACCGCTTAATCTTAATGGTTTCGGGAAGGATAAGACAAAGAAAAAAAAGAGGGGGCGTGGAGGGGTGTGTGGCAAGATAGTGGTGGGGGATTATTTCACATTCATTTGAAGGAAGGAAACTATTCTAAATCTTGAATTTATCAACTAAAGAGGAGGCACTGCTAATATGACCTAATTGTTTCTTTTATTACCAGGCTTCTGTATTTCAGTGGGCAAGAAAATTTACTCCAATTGCCCCACTTCACCCAGGTGTAAAATGGGTACCAATCCACAATTTGGGTTGGGGAAAGTAGTCTGTGATAGACCAGCGTCCTATCCAGAGGATGGCAATCATTGTCATTTGTCCGCTTCACGCTACAAAAACCGAGATAAGATCCGGGTCTATGGGCCATTAGGCTCTAAAGGATTTACTTTACTTTCTAAGTTGAAGCGTTACTCTAACTTATCGGAGATGGAATATTTTGATAGTGCAGGTCCAGGTCCTATTTTCAATCTCTTTCTAATCATACTAAACAAAATGAAGCGTTGTTTTCCCACCCGAAACAACACTGTACGAATGAAAGTAAATTTAGTTTAAACAAAACCAGACGTAGAGACACAGCTAAGAACTGACACACTCCAACTCAACTAACAGTAAGTGGTAGAGAAAACAGCAATCTCAATTTCAAGGCATTGTATCTACCCCCCCCCCCCCCCTTAATTAAACCAACAAGGCCTGGCGAAACGCATAAGGGACGCAACTCCCGCCAAGAAGATTCTGGGGAGTTTTCTTTCAGACCTTGTTACCTGTTCCACTTCCCTTTAAAAGACAAAACAATCAAAATAATCACGAAACCGAAAACAAAGAATAAAAAAAGCAAAAAAAAATAATATATATACAACCACCCCAAAAACAAACACTATTGTGTTTTAGTTCATAATTACTTTCACATCAACATAGCTTTACGTGCAAATCGGCTTTCATTTTGAATTAACCAATGTGTCTGTCTCCTCTTTTACCAGATACTATAAATTGACCCTCATTCTCTCCATCTATCGTTAGTCTGTCCTTGGCCAATATGTTGCTTCAAGTTACGCCTTTCTTCTTCTTTTAATTTCAGTTCTATTCATGTGATCCTGCTCTATCTTTGTATCTAGTTTCTTGCCTCTACTCCGTGCGCTTTTTTTCCGACAGCAAAAATTCAACGTTTCAATATTTTAAAGTTCTTCTATTCTTTTTAACTAGGTTGTTTTTTTGGATTTGGCATTTATATTCTTTCTTCGTTCCACTCTTATCTGTCCATCTCTCCGTCCCTTTCGTTTATCCAGGGGTCAACCAGTCCACTATTATGCTATTTTGTTAATCCAACCACCCATCCATCGGTTCATCTACTGATCGATCCATCCCTCGACCCGGTAGCAATCAAATTACTCATTCGTTAATTCATTCATTCATTCATTCGTTCATTCATTCGTTCATTCATTCATTCATTCATTCTTTCGTTAACAAATAAATAAACTAATTCATTAATCAATTCATTCACAAATTCATTCATTCATTCATTCATTCTTTCGTTAACAAATAAATAGATAAATAAACTAATTCATTAATCAATTCATTCATTCATTCATTCATCCACCAATCTATCATCCATTTTTTTTATCCGTTTACTTGCTCATCCATCCACCAAGCCATTCGAACCCTTAATTTCTGTGTGTAAACGCCATCTCGGACGTCAGACTCGTTGATCGAATCACTGATGGAATCAATCACCCCGTGTTTTCACGGGGCTGTGATGGAACGGCTGGCAGGCTGACATGTTGGCAGTCATCTCGTCCGAATCGAATCCCTGCTTGGGTCCCGGACTAGATTACTCCAGACTTAACTACTAGATCCCTCCATACAGATAAAGGCACAGGTCTAAACAACCCATCAGTGTTTATTTGAACAGCTGCTCTGCCCAAAGCTTATCTAAGAGTATCGTACTACTAGCTATACCACGACTACATACAAGCCCTGTACTGGAAGTCGGGGAGGGGAAATTGGTTAGTTCAATTATGATGCAAGACGCAGGGATTTCGTTGGTTGTTACCCGTTTAAATTCCATTTTGTCATGGTTTTAAGGCAAGGTATATTATAAGAAGGTTGTCTTTTTAGACAAGTTAATGTGCTGCTACACAGAGATAGAGGGAGGGCTCACTCGAATGTGTTGTTTAGTCACAGTATACTGACACCGAACTTTTACGACTGTCCTGAGTGTATCGGTGACTGTCTCTTAGCTACGGTGCCTGTGAGAGAGAGAGATATATAGATAGATAGATAGGTAGAGAATGTGTGTGTGTGTGTGTGTGTCAAGGAGAGAGAGAGAGAGAGAGAGAGAGAGAGAGAGAGAGAGCGAGAAAGAAAAAAAAAAGAGAGAGAGCAAGTTTGGCATTGGTTTAAAAAAATGCCGTAAATCCTTGATGTGATTTTTATGTCAATTAAGGATGATCTCGAATGAACAAGAAAACTAAGTTAAATTTTAATAGTATAGCAGGACACTTCAATTATTTTTAAAAAAATTGTAAAATTGGAGTCACCGTTGACTGTCAGTTTGTAAAAAATGTGTCATATACACTTCTCCCCTCCCCTCCCCCTTTCTCTCTCTCTCTATTCCCCTCTCTCTCTCTCTCTCCCTCTATTCCTCTCTCTCTCTCTTACTGAATATGCCTCTTTCTCTCTATACGACAATCTTCACTCTTTTGTTAATATGTGTGTGTGTGTGTGGGCGTGCTTGTGTATTTGTGTTTGTTAGTGTCTGTCTGTACGTGTGCATGTGTGTAGTGTGTGTGTGTGTTCGTGCGCGCACGCCCGTGTGTGTGTTTGTGTCTGTACAAAGGAACAAAATCATGACAATGAGACACCACAGCTGTCTTTGATTGCGTACTTGAATGTGCAGTTTAGACATGTTTTCTCCTCTTTTCAGTCTCCTTTCTTACTTAACTACTACTGCATACCTCCTCTGGTGTCCTCGTTAATTTCCTTTACTTCCCCACAACTCCTATTCCTTCTCGCTCGATGTGACGATCTAGCTACACCTACCCACCCCCCCCCCCTCTCTCTCTCTATCTTTCTCTATATCTTTCTCTCTCTCTCTCTCTCTCTCTCTATTCATTCAATGTGACTATTCACTCTTCCGCCTCTCCCCCTTATCTCTCTCTCTTCATTCAATGTGACTATTCACCCCCCCCCCTCTTCTGACTACCAAGCTGTAGTTACTTTACAGTATACAGCACTATCTCCAGTAAGTCATAATACCAACGGCCCAGCTTTATGACTCCCTGTCACCTTCGTGACTGAAGACAAAGTACCGACTGGGGCAACAGGTGTTCCACAAGGAACGACAACCACCACCCTACACAGCAGGTGTGCGTGCGCACCTTTGTTTTACGGTACCTACCACTACTACAATCAAGGACAGAGGTAACAGGAACTGAAGATTTTCAAGTCCCTTAACTCTGCTTTTGGTCAAGTAGCTGTGAAGAGCTCTCCGCGTCTTGAAGATGACGGTGTTCGCGGCTGTGAAGTTCTTGTGATACTCAGGCAACAAAGATCATAAAACGAGATCATATATCTAGAATAGTAGCTAGACCTTGAATAGTAGTTAGCGATTACGAATGGAGTAGGTCTGTCTTTTGGCGTTGCTAAATAATGATATTAAACTATAGTACTAGTAGGAACATAGGAATTAAAAAACACAACAGCACTTTGAATCCCATTTTTGTCACGTCTTTCAGTCAATTTAAATATGACTCATTGCAAAATAAGATCCTTCAAATCTGTCACCAAAGTTCCCAATTTTGCAATATGAATCACAGATGAA
>JAUEKZ010005670.1:9031-19141 GCA_031471865.1 Melibe leonina | reverse complement strand
AACCCTTAATATTAATACTGCACCATGAGGTGTCAGTGCCCTGCTCCATGTCACTGCAGCCAAACATTACCAATAAGGGCCAGAAAAGACTTTTTTAACAGTAACACAAAACTAAGCAGCTGATCAGCTCACTGAGGAGATATAATGGTATATTGGAGCAAGACATTTTTGATCTTCTTTATTTGAATTAACCATATAACATTTTATTTTGCCTCTGTGTTACCTTCTCAATAAAAATTCAAAGGAAGTTGTTGCCAACTTAGGTGTATGAACAATAATTACAATAACAATTCTAAAATTTAGCAAGTACGAGCATAATGATTATGTTGATGACATATGAAGAGACAAAAATAATCTCAATGTCAACAGTGATGATGCAAAATACGAGGAAAATTTTTATCAAAAACTTTGATATCTGAAAATTGAAGGCACAAAAATGTTTTGTATCTTACAATCTTGGCAAAGCGATAAGACTCAACTCAGGATTTCAATATCTATATATCTAAAATAATAATGGAAGAAAGGCAAAAACTCTAAATTAAAATAAGTAAGATCTAATGAGTATTAAAACATTCAAAAGACAAAACGAAAACTGTTTTAAAGTGCACATACCTACATGAACTTCAACGACTAAAACCCAACTAATTTTTTGGTCATGTTTGGGTTTGGAAAAAGATAGGTATCTGTAGGTGTATAGGTATCTGTAGGTGTATAGGTATCTGTAGGTGTATTTTGGCCAACTGGCCGTAGCCAGTATCATTGATGAACTTCAGAGTGTGAGACAAACATCTCATGTTAAACTGTTTGAAACATCATAAATAATATAAAGATGCCCAGCAGATACGATGTTTATATTTAACAAATATCACAGGTGCCCAGCTTACACATTGAAAGAGGTATCAACAAATACAACTGAGAGATATGATCATCTTATACTCATTTTTGGGGGGTCAAGATGTATCTTTTACACTGCTGACATAGTAAACGGATTCACTTGATTCTTTCATATCTAGAGTTTGATTTTTCATTCCTCCATTTGATAAATCAGTTTTTTTAGGCATTTCCACATTGTCTACATTCACACCACTTATTTTAAATGAATGATCACCACTGCTATTTGAAGTTTGAGAGTCAGCCATAGCAGTTTTTGCTCCAGGTGAAGCTGTCATCTTGACCCTTGCTAAGTTTTGTCCACTTTTCCGGGCTGCAACATGATTGTCAACAATTTTAGAAATGATTTCAATGGCCTGTCTTGGATCTCTCTTTGGCCAAAGTGGACACTTCATCTCATCTCTCCACTTTTCAGCCTGAAATATAAAAACAAAGAATAAAAGAAAAATTGAGTTAGATCTCCAGAAACAATTACAGCGAATAAAAACTAGGGAGGAGAAAGCATTACAATTACACAATATCATAAACATCCTTGAATTGTAGAACATAGATAGTATGCGTTTGAGGTCACAAGGTCATGTGGTATTTTGCGATGCGGGCAGAGCGCATTTTTCCTTCATAGTTACTACTAAAAAACACTACTTTAGACGGTCTAAATATTGCCACAAAGTGCAAAATAGCTGTATTTGTTTGGTTGCACCAACAGAGAAGAGCAATATGGGCTGGAGAATTTAACAATAAATTCGCAAAGAAAAAGGCTAGAGCTATTGAAAGTGCACACCGACTGTAGCGGACAAGCTCGAGCTAACACTAGTTTGTAGTAGTCCCCTCTTTTCTTCAGGTAGGCTATCATCTATGTCTTTCTTTTTGTTTTATCTAAATTCATGTGACAATATGTATATTAACACAATCTATATTTCAGCAATGCATATCGACGTTTGCTATGTTGTCTTGAACTCTCAGCTACAAAAGTCTCATATTAGCTAGAGTTTTACGACTATCTAAACTTGACGTGCTCTGTAATCTGACTTAATTGATACTTGATAACCTCTATAGAAGTTACAATACATCAAATTATAGACTTTTCCATTGTCAGTGAATGGAAAAAAGGCTGCTCTTGTGAAATTGAAGTGTTCTCATTTATTTTCAATTTTCAGTATTGTCTGTGAGGGGGAGGGGGGGGGGGCATAAATGAGTTCATCAAGAGCGCCTACAGAATATAAAGATGCAGTAAACTATAGAATTTGCCCTGGGCCTGCCTCTGAACCAGGTGGTTGGGGGTTCAAATCCTGGGGGCATAACATTTACGACGTTAAAATTGTCATATAGCAACCGCCCCACCAGGTGCTCTACATTATGTGAACAGTGCTAAAAGTAAGATTGGTTGGCCCGGTACCAATATACCTATTGTGACTGGGCGGGATATTTGAGCGAGCCCTCCGTTTATCTATGTAAGGCAGCATGTTAACTTATCGATAGAATTCTGCCTTTTGTGTAAAAAAGGGTGTTGTTAAACTGGCTATAATAACCAACATCTTATGACTTTAAATATTGTAGGTAATAATGTTAGGTTAACGACGGGCAAGGTAGGCAAAGATGGCCATGAATTCTATTAGGACAGCTTTCCAACATCGTCAACCCATTCCCCCGTGGGGACAAGGTATGGGTCAAATTTCAAACCAATGGTCTTGGACAAATACCGTTCTTGCGCAAAGAAAAAAAGCGATGAATTCTCATGAAAATGTATAGTTTTGTTAGTATCGGCCATCTTCTTACCCACAGGGGGGTGGAGAGGCTACTATTATCGAGCATGTCACATGACCAAACGCATACTATGTATAGACTACAGTGAATTCCAAATTGTATGGACAATGAAACTGCTTTCTACTTTCATATGGAATGAATACAGTGCAACTTCCGAATAACGACATCGCTCGGGACCATAAAATTATGTCGTTATTTAGAAGTTTCCAAGATGGCGGACATTGGGGTGTGGTAAATCTGTCAATGAAACGATGTGTTGTGCTAGTTGTCTCCTGCGAGTCACTGATACGTTAAAATGTGTTTTCCCGTGGTCAGCGCTAATGGATCACCGTCTCTTAGCCTAAACTTATCAGCCTACCGATAGCCGGTGATGTGCATTCTCATTGGGTGGCTTAGACTAGAGAGTAATAAAGGATAGACAGAAAATGCTCGCTCGCTTATGGTTCGGCTTTTCCAATTGTTTCCGAAGTCCGCCATCTTGTTTTAAGCACAGATTTTAAATCAATATTGCTAAACCTAACCCGAACCTGAAGTCCCTAATTCCTATGAGATTAAACTATTCAAAGGATTATATGTCATAATTAGCATTATAAAAGGTTACAAGTCTAGATCTTAATTTCTCTCTTTGCCTATCGGGACCTCACTTCTTAACTAGGCCTAGTGCTGTGTTTCTTCTTCACTGTTCAAAAGGTAAACGTTATCAACGTAATAAAACCATTAACAATAAGCATTGTTCTTATAGCTCTTCATTGTCCTTCAATTATGAGTAGTTTTAGATTGATTCTCATCATTTCTAAATATCGCAACCTGTCTCAAAAACACATAGTAACTAGGCGACGCGTCTGTCGCAACCGAACATCTAAGATGGCGGACAGCCAGCAGACGGTGATCGTGACCTTTTACTATAGGCCTTTCCTGTCTTATCTCTCTCGTCTATGTTGGGTGGTTGTTTTAACAAAATAAAGCAATTTCATTGGCTGATTGATAAAGTGATCTGATCGGCGTTGACTAGTCTTTTCTAGAAGATCTTATTGGACGGGGAAAACAGCAAATTATTGGCTAAGACACGGGGTCAAACATCAACAGTTGCAACCTCGATGTCGTTATCCAGAGGTTTTACCAGAATGTATGTTGCTATTTAGAGGCTTTTATTGCTAATGTTATATAGCAAAAAAAATCGGGACCGGAGGCCTATGTCGTTATCCAGAGAATGTCGCTATTCAGAGAGGTCGTTATCGGGAAGTTGCACCGTATATCCCAAATATAATTTGAATGTAACACTCTAATTCAGTTTGTTTTTAACTAATCACAATTTACCACATTCTGACCACCCAATGAAAATGCCATCCCCAAAACAATAGTTATTGTACCTCAATCAAAATCTGGATTTTGCATGAAGAGTAAGGACTTTAGAAACAATGGTTGATATTTTGGTAGCAGTGGGAGTAAGTAATACAGTCACCAACCTGTGGAATGATATATTCGAAGAAATTGGCTCGCTTAAGATTGTGCGGGTGTGTGGAGAGAAACGTGGGAATATCTTCAGCACCTCCTAATGTGTTATTAGCTTCCATCTTCTCCCAGAGGACAACTCCCTGCCTAATATCAAAGCAAGCCTGAAAGTGAAAGAAAAAAACATAAAAGTTGATTGTCAATGTTGCAGTGTCACTTCACAATAGGTTCTAAGTCAGTTTTAACACAGTATTGAAACCAAACATCTGTGTTCTTCCGTACACCAATCAATCACAAAAATATTTTTATAATCACCTACCTTAGCAGCAAGCATGGCGCCAACTCTATCAGCCTCCTCTTCCACAGCTCGACTATGTGGTAAACGAGTCAAGATCTGGTCACAGAAAAAAAAAAGATTTTGAGTTTAACTGTATTCACTACCAGCAAGAAAATAGTAACAGTAAAAACTCAATTTTACATAAAAATCAGAAAGTACACATATACCAAAATACAGCACATTGTGATATTTCATCTAGCATAACCAATGATATATTAAGTTGAAAAGACATTCATGATCAAATAAAACTGTGGATATTGAATTTCTTAGGATGAATTTAATTCAATTGAAGTATACACCAAAAACAAAATGTTCTGACCATAGGGTACATGGGTTATTATATAACGAATCATTCAATGATTAAAAATAAACAATAAATAAGGAGGAAGAAGAGTTAAAAAATTATCCTTCAATAGTTTAAAAGGGAAACAAAATAAGAGACAAGCATTAGAAATGAGGATCTGTCTCACCTTTATCATCTTGTTGTGAAACCACTGAGTGACAAGAGCAATTCCATCTGATGGAATAATACACCATAATGCTGCCATCAAAACAATTATAATGTAGTCAATGAACTGGCCATAGCTTATTTCTTCAACCTTGGAAAATAAAAAGACAGCCCTAATTAATTACCCATTATTGGTGTAGTAATGGTAAATTATGCTTTACAATTTCAAGTTACAATTAAAAAAATCTGTTGGATGATTTACTGATTCGCTATGGAGGGGTACTCACAGCACCACAGTAATTTTACTGTTTCATATAGAGTGCCGTTAAGAGTCCTTCAGCGAATATTGCTAAAAAAATGTCAAATAAAATGACCGTATTTAATCAGCAACCTTCTATCTTATTTCCTTGGTCTTTTAGCTATTGAATGAAAAATGGGAGTTTGAGGTTATTTTGTGGATAAAATTCTAGTTTTTTAGCTTTGAAGGAGGGGTACCGCATAAGCAACCATTGTAAAAAATGGCTACCCACCAATGTTATGTCAAAATCTAGGCTATTAACATAATCATCATAGAAAGTCTAACTCTGTCAAAATAACTAGAAACATGAGATGAATATTTCGATCTTATCAGATACAGAATTAGACAGGGAAATGGGTCAGTCAGCATTGATAGCACAGAAATTGAAGTCAACATTTCATGTAGCAGAATGAGTCATTTTCTAACAAAAGACCCCCTCTGTAAATTAGTAAAAACAACCAAAAAAACTAAATTCACTTAACACACAGAACATGTTTGAAAATAAGATAATTTAATCAGTATTTGATATCATGCGGAAGTTAATTACTTGTTGATAATTTTCATATGCAAAATGTTTTAATTGGTTCAAGTAATTAAGTCACAAGATTAAGCTTTCTGATTCTGTGACGATCTGGGAATCAAATGTTTAACTCGCTGACTACCATATTAAAACGGTGTCAATCAAATCCTATGGCTGCTGATTGCTTAGGCCGAAATCCTTTGGTTTTGCTTTTTCCAATTTTTCAAAACTTTTACCTGATGTGCCTCTGAAATGGCAATTTTACGATAAAGAAGTTTACCTGCCCTCTATAGAATACAGATATCATTATCGATTTGTATTGCCTTTTGGAGGTTTTTATTAGCAATCGATCAGTCAAATTGTGGTGTTTTTGGCAAAATGAATGATGCCTGAAAGGCAACAAATGTTTTTGATGACTTCCAGATTGTTTCTTATGACCTCTCTAACAGAAATAATGGTCATTTAGACACTTTTCAACTTACAGTGAATTTGATGAAAACTTTTACCCAAATTCAAAGAATGATTACATGGTTTTTTTTCATCACAACAGCATTTGATTTTTTTCAATCTTCAAGATAAGATAAGATATACTCTATTGATCCTAAGAGTGGAAATGATCTAACTTTTGAACTCATTTAAATATAATGATTGTATCGGAAAGAACAACTGAAGCCAGTCACAGTGCTTTTTGATTGTTTCATTTATCTCAAAAACCTAGTCCATAGTGAAATTTGAAAAAAGGTCAGTGAAACCTCAGCACAAAAGTAGATGTCAGTTGAGTTAATGCTGAAAAGAATTGCTTAAGAATTGAAAAATCTGGTTTGGCTAATTGTGTAGCGAATCAGTTAAGTATTGATATTATTTACCCCATGTTCAAGAAGAGCATGAGCCATCTCATGACCTAAAATGATAGCCAGTTCATCCTGAGTTCTGGCAAAATCCAGCATACCATCACACACAAATACATGGCCAGTCTGGGGGAAATATAACAAATATATTAGGATTCGGGAACAGGTACGGTAAACCATTCCCAAAATTTAGCAACATTTGAATATTACAGAACATCAATAATTACAACTTAAGAGACTTGGGTAATTAAGTTATAAATTTGTATCCCAGAATATAAGGAGAACTTCATTCATTCACCTCCATTTGTGAAAAGAAAATCATGTGCGCTCTGAATTCATAATAATGAATAATACCTGACTCTTAAAACTCTTAATTGATAGAAAATTTTGATACAGCTTCTCTCTCTCATTTTGAAAAAATCTAAATAAGTTAAATGGATAGCGCTCATTTTCAAAAATAAAAAGTTGAAGTTTATTGTGAAAAAAATATCTTCCATCAATTACTCACAGGTAAGACAAAAGCATTTATTGTAGGATCTTGGACAACAAATATCTGCCATGAATCAAAACTCATTTTCCGCAATTCAGGGTTTGCGTTCAAAAGTCTTGTAGCAACATCCATCACTCTGTGTGCTTCAATTGACTGATTTGTATGCAGCTTATCTTTGTTTTGCTCAAGAAGCTGAAAACAAAATATTAAATTCAAATATCTGTAATATCATTTTACCATACTATTGTTCACACCACTATAATTATCAAGTGCTTCCATTTACAGCTAATCTTGTTGCACTTGACTACAGTGTAATCGACTATTGACAGCCGATTTTTTTACATTTGGACATATTTCGCTATTAACATTTTTTGTCTTCAATTCTATACTAATCAAATTCTCAAATATCAAATTTTTGTCTGCCTACTTTCCTTTATCGACATGCTTCCCATGGGTACAAACATAAATGGTGGAAAATTTTACACTAACGATCAGCACATTAATTCTTCATTAGTACCCATGCCCACCAAGTATGTACAATTAATTTAGGCTTTAGTAGGTCATGGAGGTGTGGTGGCCTAACTGGTAGTGACGCAGCACAGAACCCAGGGGCTCCCACTTTAATTCCTACCAGTGGCACTTTGGTTTTTCCTTGGGCAAGGAAATTTACTCCAATTGCCTCGCCCATCGCAGGTGTAAAATGGGTACTAATCCATAATTTGGGTTGGGGAAAGTAATCTGCAATAGACCAGTGTCCTATCCAGAGGGTGCCAACCATTCTCATTTGTCCGCTTCACGCTAAAAAAATTGGGATAAGCTCCGGGTCCATGGGCCATAATGCTCTAAAGGACTTACTTAGTAGGTCATGAACATAGTGTATATCTTTCCAAATGTCCACTCCCGATCCCCATCCCAATCCGTCGCTGTCATGTGCCACGGTCAGTGAAACTTAATCTATCAATATTTTTATATATACCAACATCAAATCCAATTCTGAAAGCATGTCAATATAAGCAGATTATATTGTATTTTTAAGAAGAGAATTTATCTCTCTCTATCTGGTAAAGAATCACATAACAAAGGTTGCAAGAGCTAAATTTGAAGATGGCCACATATTAAATAGGTAATCAAGTTTATGACAAACAGGCTTACAGATTCTGCTTGTGACTGAGAAACAGAGAGGATCTGATCATGAGTCAGAGCCATAAATCTCTTCCGACCTGTGATGGGTGTCTCCTGAATATGACTCAAGTAATAGTAGGTGAAGAAACCAACCACTGAGCAAGCAGCCCCTGCCAGGATAAACCGACTCTCCCTCCAGAAGCTCTTTCTTTCTTTAGGATCCATTCTTCTGTACCATTTGCGAACACCTCTACAAAAAATAATAGTAAATGGTTTTGAATAATCAGATCAATAATTGCAATATATCTTAGAGATATCACATTTTTTGGGTCTGCTCTTGAAAATCGGCTGGTAAAAGCAGTTTTCAATTTAATGAAACAAAAAGGTGATAACTTTCACAAAGCACCCATACCCAAAGAGTAGGTTCTGTATGACTGTATGGTAACCTCGACAACATTAAAAATGGATTTGATTACAGAATGAGGTAAAATTGAGACATTTATGAGTATGGAAAACTTCTCAAAATCAATTTGTGTTCAGTGAAATATGAAAATAAAGGAGACAAACATAATAATAATAATAATAATATAAACTTGATTTGTCCCAAAGGGGAAATTCTGTTTACAATTGCAATCACAGTCAGTATAAACTAAATAATGCATGGTAAAAGTAGTCATTGTAAAATAGATAAGTATTTATTAAAAAAGGATAGATAGATAATACCTAAATAGAAGTTCGATTATCACAGAGACATTAATGTAGAAATATATAAATAATGCATATTATGGAAAAGATGATAAAACAAAAATAAGTGTTTGGACAAAGTAGAAAACATAACTCTATGTTGACTCTACAGTGAGGCTGAATGAAAATAGAATTTACCTGCCAGTCAGGGCTGCTGATATCTTAAACATGGGTTTTAAAAGTATCCATAATACTGGATTTACAGAGCGTCTCTGACTGGTGTGGAATCCACATCCTTTGATATTGATAGAAGTAGAAGGTTGAAACTGGAAAGACTGTTTCAAGTAGAGAAAAGTATTCTCTTTTGACAAGGCTCCTTTCCTTGAAAGCATGTAACAGTTTCTTATTGGTGCAGATCTTGCATATACTGTTGAGGCTCCTTTTTGCATAAGTCTTGAATACAGCATGTTGCTATGAAATTTGTTTTAAAATTGTATAAAGTGGTTTTATGGATCGGTGAAGACCTGGGAATGGGATTAGAAATAAAACTTATGTAAGAAAAGAAATTATAATCAGGGAGCTTACAAGTATAAAAATGAGACTAGAAGAATTAACAGAAGGTAAGACAATCAGGAAAATAGAGACAGTTGCTTAAAAAATTGTTAAATCTATTTAAAAATGAAATGTTAAAATAAACTGATTTTTAAAATGGAAAATTCAATATCAAGTATGTTGAGTATCATACATGCCCAGGTACCAGAAGTCAAGTCTTATAATTTAAAGTCAAATTGTGGTTTTGTAGAAGAGTCACTAAGATAAAACTTGCATCAAGAAAAATCTTCATGTACAGTTTCACTTTTAAAAACAAGATAGAACCCACAAAAGATAAATGAAAAACCAATTAAAGTCACCAAACTAAGCAGAACGTAATTTTTTTCTCTTCAAATAGAAAGAAGGAATGAGGAACTCTGAAAAAAATTATTACTTACAAGTGACAAAATTATGATGTCCTTCCTAAGAAAGAAGAAAGAATCACAGAGAGAGGACGTATTTTTAGCCCTCGGTTTGAAGCTTTTACGATGTATCTCTTACTACTTGCTAATTTTCTTACTTATCCCAATTGTTTCTATAGATGAATTCATTACATTAGTTATTAAAATTTCACGCTCAATCTACAAAATGCAGACTACATTTATGTTGTTTGTGTTTGTTTACACTGGAGACAATACCTACCTCTTCTTGAGTGTCGTTTCGAG
>JAUEKZ010005559.1:0-19142 GCA_031471865.1 Melibe leonina | reverse complement strand
AAGGGAGCACTGGAGAGAGTGCTGGAAAAAGTAAGATGATAGATCAATCCAAAAGATAAGAAACAGAAGTAGCACCCACCAGATCTAGTGAACAACAATTGAACCTGCAACTATAGAAATCCTTGACATGAATGAGTCAGGCTGCAGGACCACTCAAAAGCCATACACGCCCTCCCCCCCCCAATTTCAAAATATGAAAAAACAGTCTTGGGTGTTAAATTTCAGACAATAATTTATTTTCAATTTTATCAAAGTATAAAGTTAAAACATACATTATGTTGCTGATTTGCAAGAATGGTGTCACAGAAAATTGCAGCAGACTTTCATCATTTTGAGGAGAGAAAAAAGTAAACAAAAACAAAGAACAAAACCTACCCCAATAAAACATTTCTCTACACTTTAAAAACATGATTTCAAAGATAGAGCATAAAAAAAAATTGAAAAAAAAAGAAAAAGAATAATTTTCCATAGTCAACAATCTCAATTTGATTAAATCAACATAATTTAGCTGCCATTCCAAACAAATAAATTTCTATTTTCAGTAATGGTACAAAAGCTTTTCCATCATCAAAAATAAATAGAACAATCATTTCAATTTATGATCAAGTTAAGGCCAACCCTTAATAGGCTTGCCATCCACTTGAACTGTCCTCATCTGTTAATTTAAACTTATTTCCAAAAAAGACAAGGCAGGCAATGGTATGCTATCATTATTCAAAGGATAAAAATATATGAAATGTATGTATGTATTGCCAACAACACTGCTAACCTTAAATAAATTAACAATTACCCAGTGACATTTGCATACAATGTCATATCACAATCGCACAAGCAGGTTAACAATGATAGTTCAATACACAGTAGGCAAATATGTATGTAGTCACGTCCAGTTTGACCATAATCTCTGCATTTTATCCTTGTTTGGGATGTATGTATTTGAAGACAAACAAAGAAGATTCCATCACAATGGAAACAAATTGTCAAGGGATAGATTATGGCGAGAAGAATGGAAAGAGATTGATAGACATTTGTAGTCTTGACCAGTGGACGAGGTAAAAATAATATACACTGGTAAGTCTTAAAGATAATTGACCAACATACTGATCACAATTCCCCACCCTCCATACAAATATTTGGTGCTTCTTTTTTTTTTTTGTATCATTTTCTTTTTTTATCCCAACTTTTTGTCTCAATAAAAGTTATCTATGACTTCGTTGAGAGATGATAAAATCCATATTAGGAATAGAAATAGGAAGGTAGAGATAATTGTCCAACAAACTCAGTCATCAGGCCTACTACATTGTCTGCGGAAGAATAAAGTTACTCTCCATCTAACAGTCTCACAGTGTGTATGTATCCATCAAGAAAATAACATTCAATTGTGTCAAAACTGACATTTTCAAGTAACCATACATAAATACAGAAATATTGGTTTTATTTACAAGTTAAGAGCATTTATAACTCACACTAAAATCAAACTAGACAATTTCATTTGAATTGAACCATCTCCCCGTGGTCTTTTGGATTGCAGCGTAACCGGTATTAGGGACTCAGAACTGATAGCAAAATATGTAATGTAAGGATTCACTGGACATAGAATGAACAATCACTGCAAAGTCATTTAAGACAGCATGCACAAACACAAAAGTTAAACTGACTATTTAAATCTCAATGCAGCGCTACCTGAGAATGAAAGGGTTGTCTTTGTTTGTTTATTGAGTTTTAGAGCCCTTTGAACAGCTGTCATATCAGCACCCAGGGATAAGTAAGATGATAAGGTTAGTCCAGAGAACAGTCAGACTTTGGATGCCGTCAGGGACGTTTCACAGAGCGAAAAAAATATCACCCCCAATAATCACACAAGAGAAGAACATACAAAAAGATTACGGCTATTACTACCCACATATGGCATTATGGTCCAGGGAGACTCAGAATATTTCACTACCCTTTGGGTACTAATGTCTTTCCAGATAGCAAGTGAACATGTTGTAAGGTACAATGCAAAAGTACTAAGTCCTTAGATAACAAGTGACCCTGTAATTATGTACCATTGTGTTAAACATGAGGGGTGACCATAAACCTGTTGGGACAACAAGCAGGACCAAGACTGAGCTAACAGATACAAAACAGCTGTGTAGGTGTATGCTTAAGGGAGCACTGGAGCAAGTGCTGGAAAAAGGAAGATGATAGATAAAGCCAAAAGATAAGGAAAAGAAGTAGCGCCCACCAGAGGCACCCGCTATAGACAGGTGATCAAGGGCAAAAATTATTGAGCTTGAGTTTCAAGACCTTGATAAATTGGACTAATCAGAGACTAAAAAGAGGATCCTTCACCTATCCCAGGTAATGTGAAAAATAAAATTCAATAAAAACAACACAAATAGTACAAAAAGATTAGACGTCTATACACTCATAAATGACAACAAAAAACACACACAAACACAAAATATCATTTAAGCACAAACCCACAAAGAAAGATAGCAGTATCAAACACACAGTTCTTGATTTACGATGAAAACTTTGCAAAACAAATCCCATTTGAAAACAGACACAACAGATGACATGAAATGGTATGAGTATATCATATATAGATATATGTATAAAGATATATACAAAAATTGTCTTTTATCACCTTTTGGGCCAATTGCCCCACAAAAATTTTGACATTTAATTGAAAAGGAGATATACATCACTTTACTTTCTGACCTGGGACACATGTCAATGAACATTATTTTCAAAGCCTGCCTTGAGATTAAAACTTTTCCAACTTTTTTAAAATTACAAAATACTCTGGACAATAGCATTAACCAAAATCATGTGAATGAACTGATAGCAAAACCTATCACTAAAATAATGAAAACAGACATTGTAGATAGTACTTAAAACTCCATGGACAGCACTCAAATTAATTGCAAGAGAAGTTTAGAGGATGGTCAAATCCATACTCAGACCAATTGAAACAAGAGACAGAGGTTCTTAGACTGGCAAGCTGTGCTCCAAGATCAAACAAGTTGAGTTAAAATGTTATGAATGAAAGAGAAAAATGAAAACAAAGACCCTTTCAGTGCAAATATATTTCAAACTTTAGGTTAGAAAAAAATAGATGTACCGAAAGCAGTCCATTGACATTTTTATCACAAATCTCAATTAAAGTATCAGTTTAAAAAGTCCATTGGTTTCAACTGCTTACCCCAGCAGGCCCTCTAGGCACCCTAGTATTCAAATCAAGTGTATGTAAGCCTGATGCATAAGAATTTGAATCCTTTAAACAATTTTAGGAGACATCAAGTTTTAAAAAATAATTTAAGAGAATAATATTACATTTATGACAGACAAACTTTTTTCTCAATTATATCTCAATTGTTATGAATCAACAGTAATTGCTCTCACATGTTGGCACAAGAAAATTTTCTCAAAGGCTTTTTGTTGGGCTCAACACAACAACCCTTCTCATAATTGAAAAAAAAAGAAGAAAGAATGACGAGTAGATAATTCGTTGCTTTGACAGTTTTAGGGCGCTGGCAGCAGCTAATATCATATCAGCGCCCTGTGGTAAGTAAGATGACAGGTTAGTTAAAAGAACAACCAGAGTTAGACCCTGTCACTGTCAGGGACATTTCACAGAGAATGATAAAATGGTCACAAATTGATTATTGAATGCATTTTGTCCGAGATTTTCTAGTGCCAAAGGCGTACAAAGGTACTCAGTCCAAGACAGCAGAATGTGTGTTCTTTAAAGTGTGTGCTGGAAAAAGTAAGATGATAGCCAAAAGAGGAGAAACAGAAGAAACGCTCACCAAGAACCCCCAGTCAATGAACTAATACACTTGCCCCAAGGACATAAAATGTACGAAGTATTGCTATAATGACAATTAACCTGACAAGTTTCATAGAAAGGGTCTGTAAAATATACAATAAGTGAAGACAAGAGATTCATTCAAACTCTTGAGCAATGTATTTTAGAAGAAACTCCTCAATGGATTTTGGTCAATGTTTAACAGTGCAAAGAAAGTAAATCAATTCACATGTAAAATTTCACACATCATACTTTAAGATAAGAGAAAAAAATTTGACAGTATTGCAATCTGTTATTTTTTCCTTTAAAATCAATATTTCGTTGAGTAGAACTGTATTGTGATATGGTGATCTTATCAAGAGAACTTTTTCCTGTCAAGAGTATAATATGATCAAACAAAGAAAAATGCAGGTACAGTAAGAACTGTTCCAGAGTTGAAATCAGGACAGCACATTCAGGGCTCTTTTACTTTTAGCATAGAATATAATCATAAGTCACTCTCCTTTTTAACAGCCAATGCTCCATCTACACAAATCAACAATGAGAGTTGAGCCCAGAACAAAAACCAAAAAAAGGAACAGGAACAGCTGTACATAAGACCAACAAAAAAAAAAAGGAAAAAAAGGAGTCAGATATAAATTTAAAGATGGCTAGTGTTGAAACATCACAACAGCTAATTCTTAAAACCAAATGCCATGATAAAGTTGTCTGATCTTACTACAGTGTAGGTCCCAATCTCTTTTTTAAATAAAAAAAAAAGTAATTCTTGCACGAAAAGGGAAACTAACAACTGATATCTGATATGTCATTTGGATGAGACAAAATTTGATAGCAAAAAGGACAGATGTAACAACTGAATTTCAAAGCACACTTTTGTAAGTTGTATCTTAAAAAGTCACATCATACCTGTAGTACCAGAAGCACCATCAATGGGCAAACTTATTCCCATCTCAGCAGTCAGAGCCAAATTCTGTCACTCACAGATTAAGTTCAAAATTGATTATGTGTACACTTCTTCAGGTAAAAAAAAAAAAACACCCCAAAAAAATCGACTAATGTATACTTTGGTCGTATCAGCTGCAAGTTAAAGGTCGATTGATTAAAACAAATTAAAAGATTTTAAAGATTCATACCGTAGCAGTTTTCTTTACCCCAAAAGAATATTGCTGTTTAGTTTCTTTCCCAAATAAAATCACATACATTAGAGAGAAAAAAAGATATCAAAAGTAAAGGCAAGAAAGATGTGAATTTTTTCTTTATAAATTGAGAAATAATGGACAATTAACCATCCCTCACATAAAAGAGGAAATTAGAAATAAAAACAAGACTTGATTGTATCCATAATGAAAAACCAAAGTGTACCCACTCTTTAAAGTTATTGGCATCATCAGACCATCACTTATTACATTTTAATTGCATAAGAACTGAGACTCGCGTTGAGTGAGAGAGTTTCATGTAATTTGACAAAGAATGAAATGAGCTTTCTGGAATGTATGAACAATTAATAAGGAAATGAACACGACCTTCTGTAACAATCATCTTTCCAAATTTTTTTTACCGGTATGAGGGTGTGCAAGGTGCCTACATACAAGTTTTGGAAGCAAACAATGTGTTCATAAATAGATACATACAATCTTGACCTTAGTGTAGAGACATCATCTACACTGAATAACAACACATACAATCTGGCATACTTCTTTACCACTCAGTATGGCTAGGACTGAATACTTTGGGAAGGGCATTCTTTCATGATGGCTTTAAATAAATATGAAAAATAAAACTTAGTAAAATTACTTTACCTATTTTTTTTAAAGCTTATGACAAGACTGGATTTCCACTTTCTTTTCAACCCCAGTAAATGCAAAAACTCGTACAACTGTAATAACTGTCTTATGGATCTACTGAAGCACCAGTTCTATAACACTCATGTAATACAGGTCAATCCTCTTCCTGTGCATGAAATACATATCTAATAAATAATATTGTTCAGCAACTATCATGAAAAGGGAAGCACCACCTCCTAACGCTTGAGAAAAGCCTGAAATTGAGGCATAAGAATATTTCTTCTCACATGCATTATCCATAGTACTATGAGCTCTGAGTAAGGAGCAGATCACAGCCTCTCACATTCCATAGTATAATAAAAATACATTCACTTTCGTTTACTAGCAACCAACCATAATTTCACCTCACATTAAATGCAACAATAAATCACCTTTTGGTGATTGCATATAATACCTACCATCACTTGATAGACTTTAAAATAGAGTATATTTACAAATCTGTTTTACTATAATTCAATAGTCATTCATTCATTCCACTAACAGTGATCAGAACATGCCTTCACATCTATTCCTCTGACACATGCATGCTTTTAAAAATGATTTTTTTTTTAAAAGGCATCACAAGCCTCGCCAGCATCAAAAGCAGAAAGTAGAGCGAAGGAGAGACTAATGTTACACAGAATCAAACTCTTTTGTCATTTCTTATTGTACAAATGTGATCTGTCAGTTTTGCATCAATATGTGAATATTATGGGTGTCATAAAAAAGTTCTTTGAAATTATAACCAATGATAACAACAGACATAATAAATTAATTTTTTGAGGGTGAAAAACAAGGTTTGAAAGGACACGGACTGGCTTCAATAGCACAATAAAGAAAAAATTAATTGCTAAATAAAAATCATTATAGGCACAAGGTTTAACTGTCTTAAATTCAAAGGTTTGGTAGAATTTTAAACGAACAATAAAGTTGTGTCTTAGTACAAATACAAATTTTACTATTTCAATTTTTTTTTAAAGAGGACAGACTTTAAATATTGGTAAACCATTAAATAAAAACCTTCCTCCCAATTGAATGGGGCTTTTTGTTTTGTTATCTATGCAGATTTAGTATGGAGACAAAACAGTCTGTTATTTTTGTAATTTAGATTATTTGATTCTGCTCTATTATTATCAATAAATAGTTGACATCATGATTAAAATCTGATACTGGCATTGATTTTCAAACCAGAAATGAACAAGATCACATAACAAAAAGTTAAAAAAACCAAAAACAACTCTTGCAAAAACTAAGTGGCCAGGTTCTTTAAATCATAAACTTTTTTCTATACACCATAAGAAACAGAATTTCAGAGAAAACATTGGCCCATATAGGAAACCAGTGTTTTAAAGATTTTCCACACGGTTAAGAGACATTTCCAATGTCTACATCAAAAGACCACGTCTCATACATATGAAAGCAACCTACTTATATTTTCATTTGGCAACCCAGAAAATATTGTCAGTAAAAACAAATTAAACACCATTTAAAACACAAATTCTTTTAATGCTTGTGTCAGAACAGTGCATTCTTTCATTTGCAGTAAAATCACAGCAAATAAAAACTGAAAAATTGTAGCACTGTGCTTCTTAAGGAACTGCCAGGAGACAGATTTAGCTGAGAAAACAAAATCCTTTCAAACAAATTACAAGGTGTGGTGGCTCTTTGTAGGAAGCTCATTAGCAAATCCAATGAATAGATTCACATCCAAGTTACTATCTCGAAAATAACATTTGCATCTCCAACTTAAGGCAATGTCTTTTTTCCCCAAGTCTGCGCATGACAGTTTGTTGATACTTATAAATATTGATTCATCATGGTTCACAAAAAGCAAGCTTCACACTTTGCAAAGTTCAGGTATAACATGATAAAGTAAACAAGATACCTTACATAATACTTTTGTGAACATTTTGAAGTTCTGGTGAATCATTTTGTGGCAAGGTCACCGTCACAGTCATGGTTAGATAAGAAATAGTGGAGTCACAGGTCACAACTCATCAGGGTGATGAATGTTACAATAAATTAGTGGATGAAGATTCACAATTATGTGAGGAATTCATAAATTGACTAGCACTCTCACCATGCTTCCTTCGTCAACATTAGGTGGTGGTTGATCTTTACGGCAATAACTGGCACACTGATTGTTTGCGGCAGGATTTGAATCGATACTAGAATTGGAATTTTGCAAGCTGGAAGGCACATGAAATGATGAAGGAGAAGGCTGAGATATTTGCTGGGTAAAGGATGACTGCGGAAGAGCATGAACTAACTCCTCAATGGATAGAGTGGGTAGCTTGGCTGAGAATGTTTTTGCTAAAATTTCCAGATCAGATTCTGAAAAACTTGAGCCACTCATCATATCATCACACGTAGTTAAGTTTGCAAATGGAAAATTCAAGCTTGATGTTGATGGCAAAAGTGACGAGGAAGCTGTTGACACTGAGGAGTACAGAGATGATGATTGAGACTGTTCTGTGAAAGTGCTAGAGGCATGTGTCGAATCAAAAAGAGATGTAAAAGAAGGCAATGGGTTTTTCGGTGGCTGGAATGTGAAATCTGAATTAAAATTGACCAATGATTCACTGGGTGTGTGGGAGACAGAAGTTTCAGATAGAAAGCTGTCAATAATATCAGCTTGAGGTTCCCATGATAATCTAGATGAATGACTCACATCTGGATTAAGAACACTAGTACAGGGTAATAAATTATGCACGGTTTTCTCATCCTCAGATGTCTCCATTAAAGATTCTGGGTCCAAATAAGAGGGTAAACTTTGTTGCACAGGGGTGATTGGTGAGTAATGGGGGGAGCTGGTCGACGACCAGTTGAAACTTGTAGAGACTGACTGTTGAGGATAAAATTGATCTCCATTTGCGGTTAGAGGCTGTGGGTCTAGCATGATATCTGTCAAAAGTTCAGACAGAGGTGGGAGTCCTTCAAAATGACCTGGGTCAACGGAAAGATCCTCCGTTGAAGAATCAACCATTTTCTCAACCTTGATATCTGATGAAAGGTGCTTCATAGCATTTACAATAAGAACACTGCGCAGCAGAGGGACTTCTGTTCTCCGTTTGGGCGGGCGTGGGGGGTTGACATATCTCAACTTCGCTGCGCACAGATCCATTAGCAACTGCCGCTCACAGGTATCATCATCAAGTAGTTCAGACAACTTGCGTTTCACCTGCGGGGTCGCCATCGGGGGCATCACGCTGTGAATTAAAATATTTTTTAAAATGATTAATTATTGATAACACCGCCTTTTTACTTCATTACTGTCCACAATAGACAGAAGTAGCAAAGCAAGGAAAGGAAAAATCTCCAGTCCTAATCTACATAGATATTAGCTTGAAAAATTTGATTACACAGTTCTATTCGTAAATAATTTAGAAAAAAAATGACAGCATCCATGTGCATCTTGTTTGGACAATATGAGAAATAATATCAAAGCATTGTTTGAATTAAAAGCGATAGCTTTAAGTAAAAGAAAAGATTTATTAGCAAAGACTCCACCGGTGAACAAATAAATCCTTTCAGTCCAAAACACCCGTACAAAATTTTTAATAAACTAATTAATCTATCCTTCACGATAAACAAAACCCAAAAACTTAGCACTTGGACAGAACAGTTCACCTGAAACATTACCCGTCTGCACATATTTTTAAAAAATATATGGGGAAAATTTTTTTTTTTAAAATAAAACAAACCCCCTCTCCCAGTTAAACAAAAGTCTAATTCATGAGCCCCATTCTGATTGCATTATTGAAACTACTATTCATAGGGATAAAAGTAAATTCCGACTGCTCTAAGAAAGGTCTGAAAACATAATCCCGAGGAAAATTTCTACAAAGATCTAAGTGAGCATTCCAGATTTCTCAAGGTGCAGCTAATCACCAAGTATTTGTTAAGAGGCTCGAAAATCCAGCAAATAATTTGACAGTTTAACACTGGCATGCCAACATTTATTTATTAATACTCAATTTGAATACGACTAATGACAACTGTAAACAGAATCTCCCCTTTGGGACAAATAAAGTTTATATCATTATCATATTATTATTAAATGCCTGTGAACTTTTTCACCCATGGCAGAATCCCAAATATAAAACATGTCATCCCAGTCAGAGAGACCTTCATATCTTTCAGACAAAAATCATTATCGGTAAAAATGCAAAGGTAAACCCTAATATTAATTTATGATAAACACCAGGAGTAATTCGCAATATGGTCTCGACTTGCCATAAATGGCTTAGCTTAGAGTAGACCAAAGAATTGAAAAATTATACTGAAAAACTTCGTATCTACTATCACAATTAAAATGCTCAATAACAGCTCTTGTCCACAGCCTCCGCACAGAAAGAGTATGGTTGTGTCTAACATTATGTTTTACCACTATTGCTGATAACTTTTAACCGTGCACTCAATCATGTTTTATGGGTGCTGTAGACATGGCTAGTGGTAAAACAATGTTAGACACAACCTTACTATTTCTGTGCAGAGGCTGTGGACAAGTGTTCTAATTCACCAAAGACAAAAATTACAATAAAAGAGATCACCTTACTTAATTAATGAACAAGCCGACCAACCCCTTTTGTTATCATTAAGCATTCTCCATGAGAAAAGAATATTTACTAATTGATTGCATCTCAAGAAGAGAAAGGATGTGTAGCTTTTTAGAACCCAATAGTTCACAATTTAGAGAAAATGTTCATTAATTAAGACTAACAATTCAGTCCTCCATTAACTCATTTGGTTGTTTTAAAATGAAAGACACCATTGCATTAAATAACCATACAATTATACATGTAAGCATCATTTCAATGAATATTTATTACGCCAAGTTATCAATTTAAGTGAAAATCTGATGCATCATTTGCTGACGAGAACTGAATCACAAAATGCATGCGGTAACAACTAAATCTACAATATGAAAACTACTTGGAATTTTCACCCAAAAGACTTCCAATACGGAAATACTCACTTCCCCTATCCAGTGCCTATTCACTGGTTTTGAAATGATCTGAATGATGACATGAAAAGAAGATAGAGCAAAAATGAACATCTGTCTTCAAGGTTCATGATATATTCATCCATATATTAGTGTAACTGAATTATTATAGCCAAAACGGAATTGTGAGTGGAGCATGATTTGTAAAAACCATCAGGTTAACAGGTTGCCAGTTATATATTTTTGTATGCCATGTCAAGTTAATTCAAAATAAAATTATCCAGAGCAAATAACTATTATTATTACAAATACTATCAACGAAAATGTGAAGATAATATATTATGTAATCATTTGACGCTTAAAACGAATAATTCACAGTTGAAAAGTTAAAAGTCAATTCATTTAACAAAGTCAAATCAAATTTGTCTCCTTTATCAAATAAAACATTTAGTAATGTAAGTGTGTCTGAAACGTCTTCGATCATAACTAGCAATTCAACATTGTAATTCGAGCAATAAAGCTGTTGATTGTGATCCATGATCAAATCTAACAACCTCATCTAAGTCCAAATTTTCGAGTTGTACGCATGAATAGAGCTCTTTGACTAGCAAGTTTCGGCATGGTGTTGGAATTTCGCGGAGTGGCAGCGAAACCTTCATTGTTCTTGACAGATGACTTCATATCTTGAAGAAGCAAAAAAGAAAACAGAGGAAGAAAAGGTTAGATAAGAAAAGAAAAAAAAAAACAGGACAAGAAAAAAGACACCCTTTTCATATCACTCATTGATCAAAACCTCAACATATAAATGTATAACACAATATAAAGGATATTGTTAAATTCCTACATCAGAGTTTGATGTTAAAAAAAGGCAGCTTTTTAAAATGTTTTTTTAACATCAAAATCAAATAAGCGAAGGCAAAAAAACAAATTTAGAGCAATTTTCATATCTCTTCATTTACATATATTGATTTTACAAAGCATAAAAAATGGCACTTCGGCACCAGGACTGCACCCAAAATGCTGAGTTCCAGCCGAGATTGCTGCCAAAATGTAAATTTTTACCTCCTGAGCATGACATGGTTGGAACTCAAACGCGCACGTATCCATTTCGGTCTGTATGAGCAGATACTGAGAAATTTCAATCTCGCATGGATTTTTCAGCATCCACTAATTAGCCATTTCATTAACAAAAAAATCTTATTTGCTTCTTATCCCCTTCCTGCCCATTAAGTTCTCAGACCTCATTATCGCTATTAAATACACCCTAGCAGTTTGGTGATTTAACACATACCTTAAATGCTTTAATAAAAAAACTTCTAAGATAATTTTAATTTATTACTTTCTTTTGTGCTTTAACAAAAGAACTCTTAAAAAATACCAAGCATCCAAACCAAATGCCTTTATTCAAGTTATGATACAGTGCTGTTTGGTGCAGTGGTTTATTTTCATCTTATTCTCTTGCTAATTTTTCTATCTTAATACAAAAATATATAAGCTCACAAATATGGACAATACAGCTAGTCCTCTATAATATATCAGTGAGCATGGCTGTTTTCCTAAAAAAGAAAAAAAATGCATTTATAGTTCATCACAAGACATAACCCACAGCTTATGTAATTTTTTGGCCTTTTTTTCAGAATCAGTATTGCCATTTCTGTACGAAACAAATTAAAGAACATTTTCATCAAAACACTTAAATGAGAAAAGATTATCTATGCACAATAATCATGTATTGCTGAAATACCAACAGCGATGTAGGTTGAAAAAATAACACAAATCCCCTATGATCATTGAAAAAAATCAAACAAATGAGCGTATGAGTCATCTGCAGTATAAACCATCGTTTTCAAATATAAAGGTATCAAAATTATCGAGATTAATTAACGTCTGCTTCATCAAAAAAATTTTTTAAACCAATTAAATTTTTAAAGACCCTAAGTAAATCTGTCTTTTTAGGCGCTATCTCACACCCAAATTCCAGATGCAAGGTTAATATCGCACTGAGATTGCTATCCTGCTGCCCTTTTGACCCTTTCCATCTCACAATCAGAGTCCGCTTCATTCTTTTTGTATTCTTTTAATGGTAGGTAGGTACCTGTTCAAACATAACTTTTCCCAGTGCACAATTTTAGGGACAAACTAAACGAACTTGACCTACAACACATCCATCAAACATCATAACGCATTTGATATTTGGGTGCAAGATGCATTCGGTGAAATTTTTGCCAATACCTACCTACTGTTTTTTTGCTTTACTATTCTTTTCAATCTATTCTTAATTATTTCATGTAAAATCAAAACACTCTCCCCAAACATAACAATGACGATACAGCCTTAATTGAAATTACACACTTACGAAAACAGGGATATTATTTGTTTCTGCAAAATTGAGTGCAAATCACCCATGTTTTCGCAGCAAAGACAGCAACTTATAATTGCACTATCGATCACTGTGAAACAACCTAAATGTTTGGCACAGAAGTCTTAGACTAAAATCAGTTAATACAAACCTGCTCTGAAAAGGTATCTATTTTCATGAGAAATTTGGTGACTGATTGATGAGAAAATTCTGCCACAAGATCAGCTCATGAAAAAGTTTTTTTTATTTAGAAGAAGGTGGTTAGTGAACATGGCAATTTTCTCCATCCAAAAGTTCACCTGTTTTACTCTAAATAAATGTATAATTAAGATCAGCTTAAACAGTCCGTATTGTTACACAGTGATAAGACTTTTTATTCATTTGTTACTCCAAGCCGCCACTAACTTGGAAAGAAGACTCAGTAGCCCGATTAGGAATCAAACATGGCAGCTCCTTTTCTCCATTAACCTGTAAGCGGGTAAATTGTAAAAAAAAAAGAGGACCTAGCTAGATATTCTCTTTGGAAAATTATACGTTGAATTTATCTATCGAAGTGGCTACAAACACTTCAGTGTTGCTAGACCCACAGACTACAAGCACTTTTATCAGGGGAATCCATCTGCAACTCGCCATTCTATGTTTCATAAGCTTAATGCATAGTCCTCTGACACAGTTCCGGGGTGGTCTAGTGGTTAGGTATAGGCGCTATAGTGATGGCAGGGGTTCCATTCCTGTTTATTGCTTTGGTTTAAAATTATTATTTTGATGAATCGCGATCTTATTCAGGAAATATTGACAAGGGGCAAAGTTTAATTCAACTCCGACTTTTTTTTTCAACCTCGGAAGAAATAGATAGATACCATACCAGATAAAGTACATCACAATATCAACACTTTGAGACATAACCATTTCATAACGCTATGATTGTGAAACTGAACTAGCATGTAAATATTTATGCATTCGGAATTCAAAAATTATATTGGAGAGGACTTTGGTTGGTATATTTTGTTGTTCAATGGGTAAAAGTGGTGATTTTGAAGGTTACGATGTTGATTGAGACTACAGACGATTCTATTGTTCTTTATAGGTAAAATTTATTTTTTAGCTGGCACTCAATTGTAGATTTCGTCTCATTTGTATCTATCTAAAGAAAATTTAGAAGCTACAGACGTTAATTCTTATAAAAATATACTTCTTTCAAACTCAAATCAGAAAGAAAAATTGGTAGCCTAAATGAGACAAGCAACACATGTGAATTAACCACAAAACTAGAATGAGTACCACAATTTTGTAACAGCCAATGAAAATCGCGCTTTTAATAGCAGACTGCTTGACGTAGCGTAAACGCCATAACTTGCTTTCTCATATTTTTCGGGAAATAAACTGAAACACCCTATTCTCCCACACAACAGACAATATAAACAATATAACCTGTCTAGAAAAGTATACATTTGTGCTTTAAGGTTGTGGTATGTGCTTCTAGCCTGTGGGTGTAGAAACACTTTTAAGATTGTAGCCTGTGAGTCTAGTTTGTTACTATTGTAGCCTCAGCCTTTGTTAGGGTAAGAACCTCAGATATAGATATATGGAGGTGTATGTATTCAACATGTTCTACCTATAAAATACTGGAGATCGCGACACCATATCTAAGTCCTTATCGAGCATCCTATCCAATATTACAGCAGCCTTGGGTAACACTTAAAAAATGACAGAACACAATCACCATTGAGACTAAGAAGCTAGAGTCAAAAGGTATTCTATATCAAGAACCTTTTACAATATCTTATCTAGACCGTCTAGATGGTCTTAGACTGTGTGTTGAGAGGAAAAATAGAGACTAGAAGACCTTAGTCTAGCTTAGACAAGAGATAGGGAGGTCTAGATCTAGTCTAGTCTAGTTTTAGTCCAGGAGTTCATTGTATCAAGAAACCCCTAGATCTAAGCAACTTGAAATTCTTTCCATTTCACAAGATTTTTTCTCAAAATCTATTTAGATCTAGAGCTATCGTATCTAAGGTCTAAATAGATAGATAGAGTCTAGCTAGATATATTAGATATGATTCTGACAGAATAATTTTCAATTTGACCCAGAGGAGTGAGTGTATTTGGGTCAAACTTCCTTCAACAAAGTGAACAAAAAGATTTCCATGACCTTTATCACAAAAAAACCCACACAGAAAACTTCTCAATCCCCATGTATAACGAAGAGTATCACTTTTCATGCCGTGGGGGATACAGTTAAGTGTAATTTCAATGAAGTCCAGGTCGTGTCCTAACCGTTTCCTATATAAAACGGTCTAGCTAGACCTGACTGGAGGAAACTAAGACTTCGGCAGTCCGCGTTTCGTAAATTTTCTTTAGGCACAAGAGTTACAATTCAATAAAACACTCACCTGTCTCGATTCCTTCTAGAAACGTTATATGTGATGATAAAGATCAGGAAAAGGTTCCCTGCAATTAACAATATACCTCTACTACATGTTGAGTAAACAACCGAGGTCCGCCTAGAATCTAGAGCACGGGTCTTTGCACCAGTTTCTGACAAATTTCTACAGTCACTGCTGCAAAGCGCCTCAGTTTCAGTTCGTTCTTCGCTAGGCTTTGAGCTATGACGTCAGCATCGGATAAAATAAGTTGATATAAACCTATTTTGATTGGTCAAAATTTGTGTTGCAAAAATATCAGGTATATAGAAATTTTGTAATGGTGAAATAAAACATCTCAAGTAGAATAATGAGATATATGCAAACTTCAACTACAAAAATAGAAAATATATTGGGAAACTTTTTTTAATTCTGTGCGGCTGCATGATCGTTTTGGTCATGAGGGCAACTTGGCCATGTCAGGCTCTCAACAAAGACCAAGCAACGATAAACAAGTTGCTGCTGACTGCTTCGTGCAATGTGGGTTAGTCTAGCTTCCTGGTAAAAATAGCACAGTCTAATGATTTCCTTGATGTACACTTTCGTGGAACTTTAGGTTACGAAATCATGGAATGAATTTATGATCACACTGTAGGAGCCAATATTGTGCTCGCAAATATCCCGTTTATCACGATTTTATGTTTTCTAACAAATAGACTAGTTTTGTGTCTTTTTTTACATTCAAAGCTAAAGATACAGCGAATGTTAATTAAATAAACTCAAAACGCTATGGGCATCTCAAAATTGCGCTACAAAGACTTCAGTAGTTGCTATGGTTGCCTAGATTGGTCATATTTGTTTCTATGAATAGGGTCGCGTTTACTCAGTTGGTAGAGCGTCCGATTATTTTGCTGAAGGTTTTGGGTTCGATCCGCCGACGGGTGGATTTTTTTCTTGGACTTGAAAACTTACATATCCCTCCATACAGCGGTGTCCTTGTACTACAAACAATAGTAACTCGAGAAACAAGCGCTTGTCTTGACATTTTCTGTGTGTGTGTGTGTGTTTCAATGTTCGCCGTTGTTGGCTGGGTGAACTACTAAATGTGAAGTGCGGCGATGGGCACGAGTCAATTTTTTAACTTAAAAAAAATAATGATAATGGACGAAGCTCTAACTGAGATTAAAAGTGGGATGTGTCTTCTTAGCATTTTGTGTGTTGGTTTTGTTTGAATCTATTTTTTCTTATTTTTCAAAATGAACTGACGGACTATTTTATGATTATGTTTCTTCAGATTTCCAGTTTTCAAGCCTTTGTACTCATATCGATGTTATAACCTATACAATTATATCAATAATTGTAACCGAGCAGTGTGCTCCTATTGATGGGTCTCATTCTCATGGTTTGCATGTTCGGTGTCTGATGGACACAAACAAGAATGTCTTATTTAATCATCTTGCACACAAAGCTGACTTAAAAGGTGAAACAAAGGGAGTGATTAATAGGACAGTATAGTAGGACAAAGACAAAACAAGGGACGTTTCGACCAAAGGTCTTTATCAAGACAAACAAGACTAAACAAAATAACAAAATAAACTTACTTAGATGGAGACTATGGTAACAGTATGAAACATGCGTGAAACAACCAGTCTTTTCGTTCGGGTATATATCCATACCAATTGAATAAAGCTGGCAAGGTAAACAAAAATAATAATTGAATTTTAAAGCACAACAAGGACTCCAAAATAACAAAATACATGCACAGGTCATGTACACCTACCCGTGCCATTCCTGGACCACTAGATGTTTCGAGTATAGAGGATGATGATATGCCAAAGCAAGTCTTTGACGCTGATGGCTCCAAGATACGCATCTTTGCCGAAGATAGCTCAGAAGAAATGTCTGGCTGGAATAGCTGTAGAAGAGTGGGACAAGAAAGTGCCAGACAAGGTGAAAGGGCAAGTCTATAAGTATGAGGGAGTCGTTTGCCCTTCCCTCTTGTATGGGATGGAGACACATCTGCCAGCTAGGCTAGAATCGGAACTTGAAGTGACAGACATGAGAATGTTAAGATGGAGCCTCAGCCTGACAAGACTGGATAAAGTCAGAAATGAAAAAAGCCCGCCAGATTTTGGGTGTAGCGCCAATCGCAGAGAAGTGGACAGAGAGCAGGTTGAGATGGTTCGGGCATGTTGCAAGAAGGGAAGAGGAGCACGTTGGAAAGAAGGTCATGAAAAGTAGACAGACAACGGACGGAAAGAGAAGGATAGGCAGACCCAAAAGAAGTTATATAAAAAACGATCGAGCTGGACATGAAGAAAAAGGAGCTGACCGAGGATGACACCATGGACGGAAAGGCATGGAGACGTTACTGTATTCGCTTCAGGGACTCTGCACCCCAGAGGACAAGCTGAAGAAGAAAGAAGAAGAAGCTCAGAAGAAAGGTGATAACAAAGAAAGCATTCTCCAACAAGATCTCGATAAACTCTAGACGTGGGAAAAGAATTTGAAAATAGAATTTTACCCTCAAAAAATGAAAAGTTACTGGCACTGCAAACAAGAAATAAGATCTTCTCAATGCCCAATGCTCAATGCATGGCGCAAACATACGAATGTTCACATAACACCTAATATCTTGGACTATCATTAACATAAACATGGGACAAAAAGATACCCTGAAACATCAACAAAGTATGCAAGGCTTTTTCATCATAATCATTTGTACATATTCCTGCACGATGACGACAAAATGTAGGTACCCCTATTGCCCATCTTCACTGAAAAACATTTTTTCCTCTAGTCTTATTTTTGCTGCACGTGTATTAAAATACAAAACAAAAACAAAAACCCACGTCTCACCTGGCATTTAGTTCTAGAGCATCATGATTAGTGTAACTACAACTACAATTATTGTTTAGGAATGGGTACTAAAATTTTGGGATTAATTCACCATAATACTGCACCAGATGTGTTAGGGCTCTGTGATCTAACTGCGTGAAATGAGGTTTCGACGATGCATCTAGTAGATGTTCCTTTCAATGCTAATGGACACCAAAAGCTTCAAAATTTGCCGGTCCTTATACCAGATAAATCAGATTTCAATGAACTGACACATGCCAAAAGCCTGATTATCTGATTTATCTGGTATAAGAACACGTACATTTTAAAGATTTTGCATCATGTATACATGTGTAATTCAGTTGGGCTTGAATCAGACCTCGCAGTGAAAGGGTTAAAATAGAATGTGTGATGCGTTATGAAACGGAGAGATGCATTACTAACTTTTAAAAAAAGGTGAATGTGTTAGGAATATATGACGTGAAAATAAAGGGTTCAGATATTTATCTTACTAGCATTACACGTACCGTACATTCATCTTTCATTTTTTTCTGTTTTGAAGTTTGATGTAATGCTGCAATACGCGTATAAAAAGCAGACTTCTGAAGCTGTTTCTACATTTGTTCCCATTATTAGGTATTCGATTGCTATTACTGTACCAAGTGTTCAAATTATTGTACCCTAAGCCCCATATTAACCCTTTCACTTTCAATGCTAAGGACACCAGAATCTTCAAGATTTGCTTGTTCTTTTATACCAGGAAGCTCAATAAATCTGTTCTGTAGTTTAATCATTCTCCTCAGTTAATGAAATGGTGCTCTGTTCATTATGTTATAAATGGACTAAGTTAAATCGGAGCACGAGCTGTAGGATTAATATTGTGTGTAACTTAACTGGTTTCTCGTAACCACCATTTCTCTTTTCTCTTCTCTTCACACCCCCCCCCCTCCCTTCTCTCTCTCTCTTTCTCTCCCCCCCCCCCTCTCTCTCTCTCTCTCTGTCTCTCTTTCTCTCTTTC
>JAUEKZ010005558.1:0-29596 GCA_031471865.1 Melibe leonina | reverse complement strand
AAGTGCCTTTCACCGAGGTCTCAATCATTCTGTCAACAATAATAACAATAATATTAATAATAAGTTTATTTATAAAGCGCCTTTCACCGAGGTCTCAATCATTCTGTCAACAATAATAATAATAATATCAATAATAAGTTTATTTATTAAGCGCCTTTCACCGAGGTCTCAAGGCGCTGTACATTGAATTCTATTGTACATTCCATATACACACACACATACATATAAATAAATCCAAAAGCACAAACATACACTGACAATACAACAAAGACGTACGTCTATATACACAATCACAACTCAGGGAAGCCCGGCGCGAGAAGGTGACCAGGGGAAAAAAAGACACCCTGTAAAAGTGCTGTAGGTCAGTCAATCTTAACGGAAAAGCATGCAAATTATAATATACTAACAAATAACAATCACTGCCTAAACTTCATGCTAACTTTCAAAAGAGTTTTCAGAAGGATGCGAACTTGGCGTTTGAAATAAATGCCATTCAGATTGAACACACTGACTCTTTATCATATAGTGGTTTTGTTTTTTAATGTGTGAAACTGGATTGATATTCTTACACACAACTTTGCATAATAACGTTTTAATAAATAAAAATAACACCATCCGTTTCTTTCTTTTAATCGATACACCACAAATACCACAGCTGATTAATAGGAGAGTTTTGGGTTGTTTTATTTTTTATTTATTTTTTTAAAAATCATTCTTACGACAGCATGGTACAGGTAGACTACAAATAAACTTACGGCAGTTTGCCTCATGTACACAGGGACGTAGCCTCCTTTCTTCCAAAACCTGGCGGATGATGAACGTGAGAAAAGAACAAATGAACGACTCAAAGAAGCCATTGGGTTAGCACAAGTAATGAAGTCATCTCTTCACAGAAAGCAAGTACGAGAATTTTAACTTTTAAAAAATAAAGAATGAATAAATTTGAAAACATTAACGAGGTTTAAACAAGAGGCGCAATACAAAGGTGATAAATATCTCTAAGGAGAGCGTGTCTGTTTGTGTTATTCCCATGAAACATGAATCTATGAGACGAGTGTTGAGTTGGAACGAGTCAAAGAGTTAGAGCCATACACACCTGAACAAGTCTGAGGTGAGACCAAAGGACACGCCCACATAGTCCAGCTGTTCGCATCGTCTCTCCGTCAGTTTGACCAGCAGCGGCGGCAGGTTCTTACGAGGCCCGATGCTCTCATTCAGTAGATTCAAGCTCTATAAACATACACACACAAACATACACACAAGAAGGAAAAAATGAACAGGGTTGATTAAAGGTCATAGCCCTTAATAGCTGGGTCCAATTTTAGTCAAACTGAAATATGAAAAGTTCAATGTATTTTTGTACTAGATAAATCAGATTACAGTGCACTGACATATGCCAAAAGCCTAGGACTTTTGAGAAAAAAAAGAACCTATTCAACAATATCATAGATCTGTTTGCATTTAAAGAAAGATTGTCTTAGCCTGGTTTCAAACTTGAGTATTTACCTCATCATCTACTTCGATAGCACCATTTCCTGTTTTAGCTTCACCGTCACTATCACTGTCGTTACTTTCATCGTCATCATCATCCCCTTTGTCATCTTCATCCATAGCGGTTTCCTCTTTGTCCTGCGTCTCTGCTAGATTAGGAAACTGTCCTTCATAGTATTTCTCCAGTTGCTCCAAAGAGCGGGAACCGTAACCCATCTATGTTGTGGTGGAAGAAAAAATTTTAAACAAAGGTACAGAATATATATAATTCCATTACAAATAACACTTTTCAAATATTGAATACTATTACGCTGATTTTTGATAATCGTCTTATATTAAAAAATAAAAATAAAATTGAAATACAAGTACAATGCAGTTTTTGTGTCCATTCAACAATAATAACAAAAAATTAATAATAATAATAATAACAAAATCTACAATTTAAAAAATCAGAGGGAGAGAGAGAGAAAAACATTGGAAACAATTGTAATAGAGAGAATAGGGGAGAGGATAAAAGAAGAAGAGGGAGGAGAAGGTGAAAGAGAATCAGAAAAGCAGTCAAATTAGAATTTGAGAAATAGGTAAAAATAAATTGTGTGCAAGTGTCGGACTCACCCCTTGGTAGTCTGGATGCGTTGCGATTCTCACCACTCGGGCACCTGATAGTCCTGGGAAGTCGTGGTCCTGGTACTACACACACAAACACACACACAGATACAAATACACACAGTTAACCTCTTTGCTGCCTCCGAGTCCCACGTAATGAGTTAGACACAATAACAATAAAAGCTTGTAAAACTTTTATTTATTTCTGAAAGATTTCCTTAAAAAAAAAAAAAAAAAATTTCAATTGAGACTCTTACATTGGTGCCATTGGTCATACTATATCATTCCCGAAATCATTTTGCCAATCCTGAAAATTTCCATATTTTTTTTTCGCTTTTAAAAAAAATTGACATGAAAGAATATAGTAAAACATCGCTTATGATAACAAACATGCTTTTGCAATCCTTAGGCCCACATACACACAATCACTTTAGCTAAACAACACCAATCCTGAAATCTGACGAGTAAAACTTTGCCATCCATTCAGGAAATTTTCAACCCGTTGCGTTCTCATTCAGGAAAAACCTGAAAAATCAGGAAGTCTGGCACCCAAAAATTCTTACTTGCTGCGACACAGTCCATGGAATGAGGTCACCCGATGACCTTTTGCCACGCTCCAAGCTAGACTTGATCGTCTTCTTCGATATTTCTCCCTCAAGAGACACCTGCCATAACAAAATGCAAACAACAAAATAAAAATCAGAGCGCTGACACTAACACACTGTGAAATTTAAATTAGAAAAGTTGAAAAAGCCTTTGCTTCCTTATTCCTTTTAAATTAAAGGATAAATCTAGGGGAAAAAAACAATTACACTCACGTTTTATCTTTCTTTGAAAGCAAATTTTGCATACACAGTACGTATACCTTTTATAAAATCTAAATGATACAACCTGCTCTAATTTTCATAGCCTGCAGCAGTCTAGAGGATTGTAAACATGATTGAGAGTAAAGAGGGTTTTTGGTTGGTTGCTGTCTGTTAAACACAAATTTCAATCACACTTTGTAAGGTCTTTTATTAAAAGTGTAGTTTCACTATGTAAGGTCTTATTAAAAGTGTAGTTTCACTATGTAAGGTCTTATTAAAAGTGTAGTTTTACTATGTAAGGTCTTTTATTAAAAGTGTAGTTTCAGTATGTAAGGTCTTATCAAAAGTGTAGCTCTCCTGCATTTCAGGCTCTTGGCATATGTCCTATCACCAAAATCTGATTTATCTGGTATAAGAACACTTTGATTTTAAAGATAGATATTGCCTATTCTGTTTGGTTAGAATCGTACCCCGCAGTGAAAGGGTTAAGTTGATGCAGGTAGTGACTAGTCACCATACTGACCTGTAGCACACACAACACCTCAGGCAGGTCCCCACTGTCGTTACTGACAGGACCCAGCAGGACAAAAATGTGGTGGGCTGGGGCGTCTGACAGTAGCTGTAGATCGTTGGGAGAATTCTGGGAAAAAAAAAAAAAAATAAAAAAAATAATTACAAACTAGGTTTTGTAATTATTTTGTATGCAAGAGCTAAATTGTCATTTCGATTATAACATTACAGAACTGCGGGCGAATGCTAGGTACATTCTGGAAAAATGTAAAAAAAAGTGTGACCTAGTATAAGAACATGCAAGATATGAAAAATTTGATGTGTATAGTAAGTACTTTGAGATATAACGTTAGCAGTGAAAGGGGAAAAAAATGTATCTAGCTGAAAGAGTAGTTTTATCTACTCTTCCATTGACACACCTTGTAGTGAGAGGACACGTAGAGGGCCATGATGCGGTGCAGGAATTTCTCTGAGGCCGTGTGGTAGGAGAAGAGCGTGTCGCGGTTGACATAGTACAGCTGGCACAGCGAGGGCAAAGGGGAGCCAGAGATGGAGCGGGGTATGGAGCTTGCATCCAGGCACAGCAAGCGGTTCAGCCAGCTCTCCACGGGATCTCCGTTGCCATATCGGATCGATTCCTTCAACTCCACCTCATGAAGCGTTCGGCCTGCAAAAATATATTTTTTTAATGTGTGTTTCAAATTTGGTAACTCTTAATAATTTCTTAATCAATCATACAATTCTTTTCCTTATTCTTTTTCAGCTTGTCATGTGGGATGCAGGGTCGCTGCAGCGAATACAGTGTCTAAAAAATAACAGTGATGCCAACGCAAAAAGACCAAAAAAGGAGAAAAATAGCCTGATTTATAAAGACGAAGAAAGAACAAAAGAAAATGTCATTAAAAAGGAGGAATTCCTCTTTTTGGAGGAAAATTGGCATCACTGTAATAGAATTCTATCAAGATTTGACTTTCCCAAATTTTTATCTTCTCCCCTATTCTCTGTTTAAATTATTTCCGATGCTCCATCATCTCTCTCTCTCTCTTTCTGTTTCTCACTCTCTCTCTCCCTCTCTCTGATTTTTTTGATGCTAGATATTATTCTTTTTCATATGGTTTGTAATGTTTGTTATTCATCTATATATATAATATAAAACAAAATAAGAAGAGTTATTGCAGAGATGACCACGTACCCGACACGGGAGCCTTGCCTCCAGTCTTGGCCATGCTGGCAGTCAGCCTCGTCTCCTGCACGCTGCCACCAAAGGTAGACGACTGCAGCCGTAGCTGGTGGATGAGCTTCAAGGACAGAGACCTGCCCGTGCCCTCGTACCTGGCAGCACAAATACATACATGTTGTTTGTCGGTTATTGAACATTTCAGGGCTTTTTAACCCTTTCACCACGAAGTCTAATTCTAACCGAACCGAAATATGCAATATCTTGTCAATGTACGTGTTCTTGTACCCGATAAACCAGATTTCAGTGAACTCAAAAGCCTGAATTGGCATATGTCAGTTCACTGAAATCTGATTTATCTGGTATAAAAACAAGCAAATCTTGATGATTTTAATGTCCTTAGCAGTGAAAGGGTTAAATAGCTTGGGTCATATCAGCACCCAAAATGTAAAGACAATGGGGTAACTTAAACATAGGGGACAGATGAGACCTATCGCACAATGATCACTTGGAAAATGCCATAAAATAGAATGAGTAATAAGGATAATAATGATAATAATGCCAACAATACAAAGAATAGAAATAGCAACAATGATATTGAAAACAGTCAAAGTCATGATAATAAAAACATTACTAATCATAATAATGATATAATAAAATTATAAACAGTGTAAAACAATAGATTAGTAAAGGCTACAAAACTAGGCAACCTAAATCTACCAAATTTGCTACTGTAAAACACTACTGTAATTGTGATAATGCAGCAAATTGTAACTATTAATCATAGTGCAATTTTGGTCTCAATTTTTTAAACAACAATGAAAACTTTTTTTCCCTCTCTATATTAATCTCTTCTCAAAGAAATCAATTTTTTTTAAAACAACAATGAAATCAATTCAAACCATATTTTGCCCCTCAATTCATCAAGTAGTAACTAGTGACCAGCCTAATCTAACTCTTCTACGATGCCATGTATAATGAGCTGCTGCTGCTGCTGATCCATGGGTACCAGTGGTCAGTGTAGTGTTCATGTCATCTTAATTGTGCAAATGTGTTATGTCGAGGCTACTTGGTATGTGTCTGTGTATGAGTGAGCGTGTAGGACTGTGTGTGTCTGTGTGTGTATGAGTGAGCGTGTAGGACTGTGTAGACCGCAAGTTGAGCACGTGATTGTTATTGTTGTTGTGAGTAGAAATCAGTTCAGGTCAGGATTAAACCAAGTATTAACCAAGCACCCACATGTTATTCTTTTGATCATTTGTGTTATCTGTTTTCAATCTTTGGCAATTAATATCCATCATCACAGTCAGCCGATACCAGTCCTGAAATCGGACAGGAAAAATTTTGCCAATCCATTCAGGAAATATTCAACCCGTTGCTTTCTCATTCAGGAAACTCCTGAAAAATCCGGAACCGAAGTCTAGCACCAATACTCAATCCAAGCCACAAAAGCGAAAAGAAATTAATTACTATTCATCTTGCACCGCTGTCTGGCACTAAGTTCAAGCATTCTTTTTTTCTTCCAGAAAGGTTGTTACACATTATAAAGCTTTAATGTTCAGGAGGTCTGGCACCCATGTGCTGCTACTGTTCTTACCCGTTGACAGTGGAGGACATGAAGACTAGGTACGGCCCCATCAGGCTTTTGACCAGGGGAAGAGGAATGGCCGCTGCCTCGTCAATGCACACCAGCTCTGCCTGACCCAGCTTGTTGGAGTCTGACGGGTGGATGTACTAGACAGGGGGGGGGGGGGGGGTAGAGTCATCATTAAGTCACAGTACGTGAGGAAAGTGTCATAGTGTTGTTGGAGACCATATAGTCATATATCTAGTGCCCTTGTGTATACCATACTCAAACTGCAAAAATGATGATTATAATAATAAATCTTTATTATCCTGAAATAGTGGCAATTTTCATTTGCTTACACATCAATGTTAATCCAAATATTCACACCTGCAGAAGAGATACATCATTATTAATATTGACAAGCGACAACACACATATAACCATTGACCAACTTCCCCATTACGCTTCAGGGGGCCTGTCTACAAGCATCCCACATTACTCCTTAAAAATAAAAATGTGTAAAGAAAAACAGTAACTGGAATAGTTTCCTTTACCTGGATGGTTTGGCGATGATCTCTGTAAATATTCACCCGGACAACGGCCTTGTTGAAGTCTGGGTTTGTGGACTGTATGATTTCGTAGTCAATGTGCTCCTAAAGGGTTAAACAGGACAGGCTGAACAATGCGTCATGTAACTGAGGCATTCTTGTTTTAATTAACACATACTATTAACAAATAAAGCGTTGAAATTAGACTGAGCTTAACCCTTTCAGTGCTACGGTTATTTCTTACACTGCTAACAATGTACCAAAATCTCCAAGATTTGCCTGTTCTTATTCCAGATGAATAAAATTTCAGTGCACTGACATATGCCAAAAGCCTGAAATTCATTTATCTGGTATAATAACTTGTTATTTTCAAAGATTCTGCATATCCTGTTTGGTTAGAATTTGACCCCACAGTGAAAGGGTTAATATATCATTTTTATAAATAGAGTCATCAGTATAATGGGAAATATTATGACCACTCTTTAAGGAAAAAAAGTCAAGCCCATCACTTGCATACCAGAGAACATAAGAATTTACACATGCAGAAAAAAATTAATTTAATTCAATTTAATTCTAGCACCCTACAGCCCTTTTATCTCACACAGACACATTAACAGTCATGTAATCTTACCTGGTAATCCAAAACATCGAAACCTTTGAAAATGAATTCAAACAGAGTCTTCAAATTCTCGGGGCTTGGGGCTGTGACAAAGATGTTGGAATATCTACGGATGAAAACAAAAGCATCGACTTCATACAATTATATGGCGTTTTGCAGAAACAGTTTGAGTAAAAAAAATTAATTTAACCCTTACACAGTAAAGTCTGATTTTAATCATACAGTATATACTAAGTATTCCAGATTCCTGTGTTCTTAAACCAGATAAATAAGACTTCAGTGGACTGGTCACTGACATATGCTAAATGCCTGAAATTTTGCCTTTTGGCATATGTCTGTCCACCGAAAATCTTATTAATCTGGTTTAAGAACAGACAATTCTTGAAGATTTTGATGTCTCTAGTTAGTAACACTAGCAGTGAAAGTGTTAAGTTTTTTTCCGAAGAAGTCAGTTAATTTTAAAACTACAGTAACAACCATATTTAAGTAGAATCTTGCTGTGTCTGGGGTCAGGGTCCGTAAACTAATCTAACTTGGTCCTAAATCATCACATGTTGAAAATGTAAACAGCACAATAATCTATTTGATGCCTTTTTTTCTACCAAGTGGTACAGACAATTCTATTCTTAATTTTCCAACATCTATAACATCTTGCGGTGTACTCTTATGCCACCAATCTCTGCATTTCCAGAGTCTTCTCTTTTGCATCTGAAAATTTATACCCACTCTTTTTTTAAAATTCGGAGATAATTTTTTTAACCTATTGGCAAACTGCTATGCTGGTACCATTCTAAAATCTGTTTTGCATTGTCGCCGAGCTACCACACATTTATGCATAGCTGCAAGTAGGTGGATCTGAAAAAACCTGCAGCCCACCCGAAATAGGCCCATTCAGGGCCCATTTTGCCTGCGAGCATGCATTGTAACCATGATCCATATGGTTGCTTAAAGATGGGTGCCGGAGTTCATTCTGCTGGCAAGAATAGAACTCCAATATTTATTTTACTCACCTGCCGCAAAAAATCGGCAGTCTGACACCCATGTTTAAGTAATTGTAATGTTTATCATATGCCTTACCCAAAGGCGACAGCTGTAGCCATGGCCAGTCCCAGGGAAGCAGACTTGCCACGCCCCCTGGCAGCCGTCATCACCACTGTGCTGCGCAGCGTCTTCTCCACAATGCCGTCTACAAATTTGAGGTAACCTTGACCCTGAGGACGGCCAATCAAGTCAATTTAAAATTCAATGATAGGTAATAACAGCAGTCACGTCTTTCGTTTTAAAAAATATATATATATACGAAAATGTCAACTAAACCCTAAATATATGATGAATATAATATCATACTTTTGTTATAAAAGAAAACAAATTCTCACTACTTCACTATTCTGACAAAAAGGAAGCTTAAAAATCACAATAAGAGTCAAAGAGACAAATGGTAATGATTCTCATAAAACTAATCCAACAACAAAAATAGTCTAAGGAACGTAAACCAAAGTTAACAAATATCAAAAAAAAGTTCCCGCCATCCTGAATCTGACAGTATATTGTAAGAAAAAAAAAGGAAGAAAAAGAAGAAGAAAAATGTGGAAAAAGAAGAAAATCTCTACAACCAAAGTGTAAAGGAGGAAGGACAGGAAAGCTTTGATCATTCAGTTACTAAGGTCTTCACCTGATCCAGTGTTTTACACAATTTGATCACTTTCCCTGTGGTAACGTCCATTTCCTTGATGGACGTTTTCAGTTCTTCCAACTCCAATTCCTTGGGTGACATTGATTCATCCTGCAGAGAAAAAGATTTTATACAGGGCAATGTGACCAAGTGTTATTCAGTTCCCATATTCACTTCTTCAGTCAAACTGTAGCAGAAACAATAGGCATTGATTATTGAGGTAATTTTTTTTTCTTCTGAATATTCACTGTTGTTTTTACTCTGTAGTAGTATAAACATAGAGACATTTCTAAGGATCACTACAGAAAATCATCAACAAGAAAAAAGAAAAGAACTCTATTAGTCATAAGTATCTGCCCATCAACACACAAAAACATCTTAGAATTTCAAGATTTTCCATTCATGAAAATGAATATTTTCCATTTTTTAAAATGTCACAAAATGAGTCAGCAGTAATTGGGAGACCGACATACCAAGGATTTGGCTGGAAGAGGCTCAATGCCGAGGGCGTGGCTGGAGATGGGAATGAGGTGCAGTCTGTCGTCAATCACTGCGCAGTTCTCACACGAAGCCAGGGACAGTAAAAACCTGTCAAGAATAAGAAGAGATTTAAAGACAATTCAAAATATCGCAGCTAAACCTTACACTCAAAGGTAAAAAGGTTCCAACTACTACTAAAGGTTCAAAGAGAAAAATAAAAATAAAAATGAAAAAAAATTCATGCATGTAAAGAAATAGCAACTGCATCTCATTGAATTTTAATGAGAAGCTAACATGGAGAGGCAAAGGAAAATGTTGCATGGCTAATCTAAAGGGGCAAGAAGACCATTTTTGTCTTTAGTGTTTCAAATCTAGTATTAATGAACAAATAGAACCACAAACAATGTAGTTTTAGGAAAAGGTGTACACACCTCTAACAACTTTAGAAAAAACCCAACAAAACCGAACGTAAAATAGTTGTCAGATAAATTCCTCACCTCTCATTAAAACGGCCCACAACATCTTGATGAGCCTCTGTGCGAAATCTAGTGTGAACATCCTGAAATGCATCCATGAAAATACTTATAATGCTGTTTGGTGCAAGAATGATTTTTTTATCTCATGATATTGCATGCTGACTCTTTGTAACAAATAGGCAAACCCTTTTGAGTCTATTTTCTAAGCCTAAAACTCTTAACCCTTTTGCAGTAGGGACCAATTTGAACCCAAAAGAATATGCAAAATCTTTACAATGCACCTGTTCTTTATACCAGATAAATCAGTATGTAGTGAACTGTCAGTCCACTGAAATCTGATTTATCTGGTATAAGAACAGACAAATCTTGAAGCTTTTGATGTATCGAGTTAGTAGTTTAAGAAATAACCTTAGCATTGAAAGGGTGAATAAACAAAACAATTGTTACCTACCATAGTCATAGCAAAAAGCTGTTTGAGTGAGGACATTGTACGCAACAAGATGACAATCAGCCCACCTCCCTCCACGGTTTCAATGGTCCTGGCCAACAGGTTAGGGGTCAGAGCTTCAAAATCCTAGATAACAATAGTCAAATGAAAAACGTAAAAATCAATAGTCAAATGAAAAAGATAAAAGTAAAAAAAAAGGTCTCATTTAAACATCTACAAGGATAACAAATCAAGCCTGCACCAGCAGAAGATGGCTGTTGACTGAGACCTACAAGAAGGCTAGCTCCAAACCAAGAAAAAAATGTCTATGTGGTATATATACATCAATTTACTTTCTTACTACCCATTTTATTATGTCTGCTGGCAAGTAGGACAATAAATATTCATCAAGTAAGAGTTACTTGAAATCCATTAAAGTTAAAGCCTTTTAGACTTGGATGCACAATAGTCTAATCAGTGGCGACAATTTTTTTTCTTTTGGAAAGAAAATTCATTCCAACAGATGGGTGCCATTCCACAATTTGATAGGGGATAGTATTCTGCAATCCAGTTTTAATACATCAAGGTGGTGGAAAATATGGTTACTTGACTGCTTCATGCTATAAAGCTCTAAGGAACTTACTTTCATTTTTTTCTTCTTCTTCCAATTAACTGACTGACTTGGCTGGACTGACTATTAATACCAGTGCCCATTTCAATATGGTCGATTACAGACCTCTTAAACTTATAAGCGTTTTAAACCTACATTGTTTGAATTTTAAAAACAAACCAAAGACAACAATAATTCTATGGGAAATCAAAGTAAAAAAACAATAGAAAACTGAGTGCTATGAAAAAAAGACAAGAAAAGACCAACACTAACCTGCAAAACACACATGCCATAAGTGTTTCCCAAGATTTTGTGTGTTTCGTTGTAGTATGTGTAACGTATGTTGGTCGAGGAGACAAACAGTTCAAACGGGTCGTCTTCTCTAACATTTATCTTGCCACTCTTGATCTTTTTCTGAAGCTCTTTCATTCGTTTCTTGGGGTGACTGCAAATTTGAAATGAATCAAGGAGGGAAAATTAAATCAAACTATCTGAAACACTATCATATATCAATTGGTGAAATATATATATTTGTGAGAATAAATTAACTTTTATGGTTCATTTCTACCTTAAAATAATTTTTTTTAGGCTCAATCATATTGTTTGTGTTTTGAAGTCCAATTTTCAATTTGTGAGATGTGAATAAGTTGACAATAGTGAGAGAATAAACTTTATTTTCAAAATTTTATTTTTGCTTTTAAGTAAGAGCATAAAGTACCATTAAAAAGTCATTAAGTGTATCTAAAACAGACCAAGAAATTTACCTTGAGAATCCCAATTCTTTTTTGTAACACCATAATACTGTCGGCCGAGCTTTCAGGATAGCCTTACTCAGCATGTGATGCAAAATGACCAACTGTAGAAATGGGAAAATTTTACAATCGCAAGAGAACAATATTTCCTTATTCCTACACATCCTTGAAAAGATTGATGAACTAGAAATTGCATTTTTTTAAAAAGATAAATAGATTTCAGAGGTGCATACCCCCTTAACATATTTGTTTGTGCATGGAAAGTTAGAATTTACCATAAATTTCTAAAATGATCTGTGGCAAGCAAGAAGGCAAATAATACTTGATAGCTGTATATATAGAGAATGTCACATGCAAAGGACAAGAAATGAGTCAAACTTGAAATAATATGCAGTGCAGAAACGAATCAAAATTGACTAGAGCACAGAACGAACCCGGGACCCTGCTATAGTACACATCACTTGGTGAGTGCATGAGACTGTGAGCTAAATACTTAGCCATCCGCAAGATAGAATGGAGTGTTTTAACTGCTGCCCTACATACCGCAGGGTGTAACAGATTACAAAATAGAATGTAAATGAAGAACAATAATGATATATGATAAAATTTAAAAAAATAAATAAGACTGTGATAAATACATATGACATTTTCAATTCCAATGGAAGACTCTTAACCCTTTCACTGCTGAAGGCATTAAAATCTTCAAGATTTGACTGTTCTTATACCAGATAAATCAGATCACTGAAATCTGATTTATCTAGTATAAGAACGAAAACATTTTCAAGATTTTACATATTTCAATTGGGCCAGAATCATACCTCCCAGTGAAAGAGTTCAGTACCCACCTGATCTTTTCCTTTATCTCCCACGATGACAAACATGGACCGGTGTTTCTTGGCAACTCCATTCTCTATCATCACACGGATGCGATTATCTATTTTCTTCCGAACCATCTTCTTGATATTTTATTTTGTCTGAAAGGAATAAAAATAAAAAAGTTGAGATATTTCTCCATTCTCTTGATTGTAGGTAGTTAAAAAATCAAAATATAAAAAATTAAAAACACTTCTGAGACAGGAAATTCAGGCCTGACACTGAAAGGCTCATTTGGGGCTTGATATCTGGTATAAGAATACACCTTGAAAAATTTGATGTATCCAGCTTAAACTCTAGACTAGACTAGTATAAAAAATAACCTGAGCATTCATTGAAAGAAAGGGTTAAAATCAGCATTTCGGCAGCTGTCGCACTCAGATGCTCAGCTTAATGTGAACAGTGCTGCTAAGTCTGGTTGGCGGGGTGTCAGTACTGTGACTGCATAAGATAACTGTTTATCTCTATTTGGCAGCACACTAACTTGACTTGTCTGAAGACTCCCCCTTTGATATGACCTAAGATGTGTTAAAAAAGGACAGAAGGGGTCTACATTGACAACAACCAAGCCAAATTGTTATCGGGATGTGAAAAAGTCTTAAGAAAGAATTCTCTGTTATCATTTTAAAACAGTTAGAAACTCACATTCCATTCAAAATTTATTGTAAAAAGTAATATAAAGTTACCAGCTTACGTTTGTCGAGGAAAACAGGGGCAGGCTTAGACGATGAAAACAATCTGACTCGCTAAGCATGCTCGTTCGCTTCGCTCGCCTGAAGAAACTTCGCTTCACATTTCGTGTAGTCTAGATAGTGACTCCTACTTTTTAAGACAAGCTAGACTTTTACTTCATTTCTTTCTCATGACGTAGGAAAAGAGAGTATTACTTCCGTTAGCAGCCAGTCATCGAAGGCTACTAAGTAATGTGTCTGATCTAAACAATTAAAATTCGCGTTTCTTTAGTTATTATTCTTAAAATATTCAACGTTTTATCGACAAGATAACTCTTTGGTCAGTAGATTGCTTCTTTTAGATATCTTAATATAATATTGAGGCTGTTTTGTCACTCAATATGAGTGAAGTTATGTTCATCTTCTTGGACGTTTTGTGAATGAATTTTAGAGTGTCTCTGGAAAATACGTTCTTGGAGGTCTACTAGGTCTAAGTGAATTGCAATAGAGATAGTCTATCCAGACTTGTGTCGTTGACGTCTGTTAAATGTTTTTTTCTCTTGTAATTCTACGTGAAACATTGTTTCATTCTGATGTTGTTCTCCCTCTTCCCTTGTATCATAGCTAGGTACCACTCTGACCCTTAGACTTAGGTTCACCTAAGTCTACTGTCTGTTTTGACTCTTTGAGAAATTGTGATTCCAAGAGATTATTGTCATCGTTCTATTTTGGGTCATTTCGTCTTATTGATGTAGAGTCTACCAGGAGTAGACAAATTTACAGATTATCATCAGATCTAGATCTAGCTTGCAAGTTGTCTTGATGGAATTTAATAATTTTGCAGCAGTGTCAAATGAAATTGGCATATTAATTTGCCATCATGTACTGCTGTCTTTTACTATTACAAGTGAGGAAGATCAAGACCATAAAAGGCATTATGATGTAAAGAGGAAGAAAGTAAGAGGCTCAATTGGCCTATATTTTTATCATCAGTATCCAGAAAGACCGGATTAGGTTCTAAAGTGTAGCCCATCTATCGCATCACAGGAATAAGAAAAGGATTGTCAAATTCTCGTGATCCTGGAAAGCTTCAGTTTATAATGTTTGACTGATTTGAATTCGATTGTCCTTGTACTTGAATTCAGCCTCTTGTTGTTTGCATCTTAGTCGTTATAATTCAAGCACATTGGCTTTTCTCCGATAATTCGGTTACGGTGAAATTCTCATTCTTTTGAATTTCATTTTTGGTTCTTGGGTGGCATCTTTGCTTCCTTTTCCTATTCACTGGCACTTGTCCACAGAATCTCCTTTAAAGATATAAGAAATATATGGTTACACTCTACTCTTATGAAATCAAGGCCTTCAAAGGGAGGAATTCATGGATAGAACATTTTATGTCAAAAATTTAATCTTTAAAGTTGAATTTTTTATTTTTATTTCTCCTATTCTCTTTGCCCGTAGTCCAGTATAGTAGCTTTTATGTGCAAATCGACCAAAACGAATTATTTGATTTAATAGAATCGAATTTTGGGTCAGTTTTTGTGGTGCGTGGAGAAAAAAAAGTTAATTTGTGGACTAATCTTGGTGATAAAATAGGGTGAACATTTTTTTGGTAAATTTTATTGGGTTGGGGGGATAGTTTGACATAGAGGTACATTACCAACTTCAGGGGTCGCTTTCCTTGAATTTTCGTTCTTTGTCGCTCTCGCAAGAGGTTTCGTCCTCTGCTTCCTAGTTGTTAAAAACGCTTTAATTTTGGTATTGTCGTGATATTAGAAGAAAAAGGATTTTTTTCTTTTTTCATCTGAAAGCTATGTGTTAGTGTTTTCTGGTAGGAATTTCCAAAGAAATTGCTGTTTGAAGCACTTAGAAGGATATATATGGCAATGCATCATGATTAGTTTATAAAGGTAAGTAGTTTTTGTCTTGTTATGCTATACTCTTTTGATGATCATTTGATTCTTTTTTCATTCATAAATAATTTTATCTTTTATTCCTAAATATGTATATATGTAAATGAAATATGTTGTAAATTTTAACCCTAAAAGAATATTTTAAAACTTTTACCTCATCAATTCCTTGTTGTTTAGTCAGCCAGCATTGATTATGCTTGATCTTATTGTTTTTTACTTTGTATCAATGATTTCTCTTTCCAACAGATTACACCTGGTTTCAACAATGGGATGTGGAGACCCGGGTCGATGAAATGTTCCTTGTGGCGCCTTGCTCAGCAATTTTTTTCTTTTGATTTTTTTATATTTTTTTTTGGTGGGCCTGTGGATATTTCTTTCCTACCTGATTCCTTGATTACATCATTCTGGATGAAGCTGTCCTTTGACCTCCGTGTGTGCGTCCAGCCCTTTCTTTTTATCACCATTTGGTCCTGATGATCAATGTGAATGATATTTAGAGTGGTTTGAATCTTATTTTACAACAGTCGCTCCATAGATTTGCATCCTCTGTGGAAAGTCCAACTCATGGCCAATGTTGGAGACGACTGCTATTTCTTCTGCACCTCAACCTGTGCCAAGGTAGGTAACAGACAGAGTACAAAACATATAAGTGTCTGGCACTATTATATTGTGGGTGTGTTTTTTTAAATTTTATCTTCTCTTTGTTTCACTTTTTTTCTCATTTATTAAAGAGGGTGAATGACGCTGTTATTGCAACCAAGAAGACTACATAATTCTGAGTCAAGAGTAAAGGTTTATCAATTGATTCTCTCAACGGACATCTGACTTTTCATATTCTGATTCATTGTTTTTTATAAAAGCTGCTCAGCAAGTTGATCTTTTGAATGTCTGTTTTTAGTCATGTAGCGACATTCCAAAATGAATGCACATATTAATAATTAACATATTATTCCTCTAGGAGTGGATATTTATTCAAAGAATTTGAAAGATGTTTATTTTTTAAAGAAGTCCTATGATAAATGTAGATGGCTATTGATAACATTCGATTAATTTTTTTCTCTTCCTATCTTTGAAAAAGAAAGGAATTTTAGAGAGAATATTGAAAACTCATTTATTTTCGTTGCCTACCAGGGATCAGGTTGTCCGTTCCGTCATGTGGAAGCCGCCAAGACATGCAACATCATCTGCCAGCACTGGCAAACCATTGGATGTTTTAGACCAATGTGCAAGTTTCGCCACTCTGATTTCCATGTAAGTTAACCCACACTCCTAAGTAACTGTAAGTTCTGCAGTTTTGCAAGGGATTGGCAGGGGGGCATATTTGACCCTTGCACTTTCAAGCACAGCTGAATGAAGGTTTTGCTTTGTCCTTAACAGTTGTTTAAAGTAAAATTCAAGCATTGGATAAAAGTGTTAACGTTTCAAAGTCTTAAAATACAAGACAAGTTTATATCTGCTCTGGAAGATTTATCTTCATTTGGAAATAGGTTGGTAATAACGGAGATCTGATTTGTTTGTTACTTTTGGAAATTTTGTAGCTGAATTACGTCTAGCTCTTGCGATTTTTTTCTGTTCAAATGTCTATAGAATTTTATTAATAACTGTTCATTTTATCAACCTTAGTTTTGTTGGGTTTTTTTCCTTTCTTTTAATCCAAGGCTCCTCTTTTTTTTTTTTTAATTCCAACCAATTGATTTCAGATACAGATCAACTATAGCGAAATCCCCTGTTTCTGGGAGTCTCAGCCCACTGGTTGCAATAAACCCAATTGTCAGTACAAGCATAGCAAGCCTCGACCAGACCCAAAAACAGGAACAGGTAAACCTTTTTCCTGGCTAAGATGTAATTGTGATTCACTTTTAAATTTTTTTGTAGTTTTTTGGGTTTGTTTCTCCTGCTCGGTCAATTTTAATTTTTAATTTTTTTATTCTTATGAAGCAGTTTATAGAATTTTTTTAAATTTTGAAATAGAATTATGGATTATAGATTCAAGATCAATGGAATTGAATTTAGTAAGATCTAATTATATTTGATACAAAGAGTGATTTATCTTTTTCTTTTTAACTCAAAAAGCGTCCCCTCCAGTATCTGCTCCTTCGTCTGTTGAAAACAGTCTAAACAATGATGCAGCAAATGATAAAAAGACAGCCGTGGCCTTTGATACTTTTGTCATGCCCCTTGTCAGCCCTGTCATCATTAATCCTGGTAAGTCTCTATGGTCAGTTCTCTACAATGGACATTCTACACACAATGCCGTCAATAAACCACGCATCTCCTGTGATCTTGCAAATTCCTTAGGAAATAGTGGTCATATTTTTATCATCGTGATATTCACTTAGTAACAGTCTTAAATTTTATTTTAATGCATTGAGTGTTAATTTTTTAGCATTTCCTTGATCATTATGGTTTTATTTTGTTGGATTGTAGAATTTTAAGATGCCTTTCAGCTAGCTTTTCAAGTTTTGTTTTGGGGGTTTTTTTGGTGGAGGGGGGGGGGGGTGCTTTTATTACATGCTGTCTCTCAAACTTTATTTTGTCATATTATTTAATAGATGATCATCTTTTGCTACAGATTCTGAAGCAAGCAATTCATCTCCTGTGAAACTGTCAGCTTCAAAAGTTATCAAGGAGGTCAAGAATAATGAGCAGAAAGAAGAGGCTCCGAAAGTTGAAGAACAGAACAAAATTGCTCCTAAAGTCAATGAAACAAAGAAGAAAGCAGTTGTTAAAAAGAAAAAAAAAGTTTTGAAACAAAAAAATGGAAAGACAGTCCCAGTGAAAGGGAATAAAGCTAAAAAACAAGTGACAAAGAAGTCAAATATTGCTGCTACTAAGCCAGCTGTGAAGCGAAAGAAGGTTGGAGTACAGAAAGAGGAACAATCTCCTGTGCCTGTAAAGAAGAGAGCAGTCAAAGACAGAATCGGAACCAAGCCTGCAGACAGCTCCACAAAGAAAGAAGATAAAGAAGGAGATGAATCATCAGGTAAGTTCAAATTTTTTGGTGTTAACAGCTTACACGTAATCAGATTTATCTCCATGTCGGGAGTATATTCCAAAGCTTGTACTACTATATTATTAGTACACACAAAATCTTTCTTTTTATTTCGTTTTTGTTTTGGTACTAAATGATAGGTGCATATTTCTCCATCTCTCTCTTCGCTGTCCTTTATCCTCATCATACTTTTCAGATTTTCTCTTTCTTTTTTTTTTAAATTTCAGACAGCGACGATTCAATTGAAAATGTTAAAGTTCTTTCAATGGAAGAAATCTTCAGGCAAAAAGCCCTCGAATCGATGATGAAGAAAAGAGGTATGAACTATATATTTTATATGTATAAAATCTTTGCTAGATCATATAAGAGCACCTGTTTTTGCTAAGGCTTACTTTTCTTTTAATAGCCATTGGTTTGTTAAACCGGAAAGGTTCAAACAGTATGTATTTAAAAATTATGTCTGTAATGAGTTTATAGATAAAGTTTACTATATATTGACTTGTTATAACAGCTTTTATAAGTATAATTTAGCCATTTTTTTTTGTTTCTGTGTGGGGGAAGGTTTTGATCAGAGGCTTATGTTTATTTTATTATTTTTTATAAATTTTATAGTTGTAATTATTATTATTATTATTTATAGCTGCGGAGGGGAAACCTATGCTTCCTGAATACAACAAGCCAAGGGTGCAGACTACTAAAGTAAAACTGCAAGCAAAACCACCCCCTCCCAAAAAAACAGCACCTGTCAAAATAAAGAGGCCCATTGCAAAGGTTGTCAAGAAACCCCCCACTCCTCCACCTGTCTCTGAATCTGAAGAAGAAGAAGAGGCCGAGGAGGAAAGTGAAGCGGATAAAGAAGAACATTCTGAAGATGAAGATCATGATCATGAACATCCTGTTGAAAAAGAAGTATATGAGGAGGAAGAGGAAAACAAGTCTTCAAGCTCAACCAGTGATTCGGATTCATCTAGCTCTGAAAGCGACGAAGAAATTGGTACGTGTATTTGAGGTTTTTTAAAAACAATAGTTTAGAAGCAAGTGTGTGAATGTAGCATTGCACGGAGACCTTTTTCTTACGATTGAATAGAATCTGAAACTTTACACATGTACATGGAGTACTGTGCATCAGTTTGCATTGTTACGTGGGCATGTTTTTAGTTTTATTTTTAATTCAAAATTTAACATCTTTTGATTGATAAAGGATCTATTTGCGTAATTATAATAAGATTGTAAAAAAAACAAGAAACATTTGGATCATTTATTTTAATCCTGTATCATTGAAATCAATTTTATCACTATTATAAATAACAATCTTTAGATTTTACAGCAAACTTTGTTTTGAAAAGCTCCAACTTCCATTAATTGATATGATGGATTATAAGGAACTGAGTAGAAGATACCCTCTTATTGTTTGTAAACCGAATCTTTTCTGTTTTTGTTTATCACATGTGTATGGTGTGTCTTTGGTCTGGTGGTTGAGGTTATGTATTGTATTGTAAATTGTAAATTTGTGGGGAAAATCAGATTTAATCATCAAATAACACAAGACTGTAGCATAGATTGTGTAATTTCATTTTCCATTTCAGGAGTGAGAAAAGTTGTCATTAACATGGAAGCAGAGAAAACAGCAAGAGACAAAGGTATGAAGATATATTTCACATAAAGCGGAATATATGGTATGTGTGTGTACACACGTGTAGTCCCATTGTAATTGAATCATTTTAAAATCAATTGGTTCTGCTTACACAAATTACTTTTATGGTTTAATAGTGAATGAAAAAGTGGATGTGTTTTGAAAATTTGAACATAAATCGGTTCTTTAAGTAATTTTATGTCTTGTGTATCCGAACGAAGAACATAGTGTGTGATTTCCTAGGTATTTCTCAACTCATTTCATCATAAGCCAACACTCTGTCAATTCCCTTCAATATGATACTAAATATTCTCCAGGGCTTTTAAAGGCTTCCAGCCTATATGCTCTGTAAATATGATATGATATTATCTACTGCTACTTATCAATCAGGTAACTTGTAGGGGCAAGTTAGAAAGGAAACTTTTTTTGGGTGCAAAATTCTTTATTGCACCGCAACAGGGATGTTGATTATGGGGAGATGAATTAATTAGATTTTTATTATGTATCCAAACTACTGATCTCAATCAGACTGTATCAGTAGTTAGAATTATTAGCCATTTTCTATGTGAATGTCATTTTCTTTTCTCTATTTTCCTAACAGCCAAAGCAAGTCTTTTGAAAAAACTGCCTAGGAATGCCAGGGTCCCTAGTGCTCCAGAAGTTAGAAAGAGGAAAATTGTGAAGAATTGTACACCATATGTGCCAGGGTCCAAGGGTTCAGCACAATTGAGTATAAAGGAGAGACTGGGGAGTCGTTCTCAACTGGTGTCTACAGCCAGAGACAGTCAACGTCGGTTGTTTTCAAGAATCAACGCCAAACCTTTATCAGACCAAGATGGCAGTGAGGAAGACAGCGACCGAAGTGTTGAAAACATCAAAATCAAATCACTAGATGAAATCATACTCCGCAAGTCTAAACAATTTCAAGGAGTGAAAGGTATTATGTTCATATATTTTGAAACATATTTTTAAACCTCCAAATCTTGTAGTTTGTATTGTTAATACTCATTTTGTATTGCAAATGAAATTTATTTTTACTGGTATTTGTCTTGATAAATAAGATGAAATATAAATTGAAATACTTGATAGCCAATTTAAAAAAACAAAAAGTAAATGTTTTTGGTTTTTTATTCCATTTTCCAGGTAATTCTCCTGTAAAAGACAGACTTGGTTTGCCCCTTATGCAGGAAGAGAATGAAGAAAAGAGGCAGATTTTAATAACTGAAGGTAATGGATTGTGTTGATTTTATTGTCTTCCAATTAAATTACCGTATTTTGTTTGTAGCTTATTCTTTAACATGGTATCTCTTTGCTGGTATGCGTGTTGATCAGGGCTGCCAGACTTCTGTTATATAGCAGAATTTCGATTTGTCACGAAATGTCTGAATGTGATGTTGATGTGTCAAGAGTTTCTCTTTATTTGTTGTCTACCTTTGCACTTCCTTAACAAAGAAATAAGATATCTCTTCACTTGCACATCTTTGATTTTATAACACTTGGCTTATGTTTACCTTCACCACAGACTCCTCTCCCAAAAGAGCAAAGAAAAGAGTGTGGTCCAGCAGTCCTAAAATGAAGGCTGCTGAAAGAGAAGTAGAAGAGTTAGAGGATGAAAGACAAGTGTCGGCTACTTCTCCTGTGGAAAGAAACTTTGCTCAAGCTGAAGAACCAGGTTTGTGAGAGGTTATTTTTTGATAACTTGATAAGGCCCTGCTTTTTATGATGATTTCCATAATGTAAATAGTAAACTGGTAAAATATAAATTTGTCATTTATTTCAAGATTATATTGCCATTTAAATTACATGTGGTTGTGCTTTTTTTTCAGGTAGATTATGATTTGAGTCTTATTTAAGTCTTTTAAAAACAAGTTTTTAACCCTTTTTCAGTGAGGTTTGATTCTAACCTCACTGAATATGCAAAGTGTAGAAAATGTATGTGTTCTCAACATGTAAATCTTTAAGATTTTGGTGTCATTAGCATTGAAAGGGTCAAATTTCTGATCGTGAATTTAGCCCTGATATATCTTTTGAAGGCATGAATTTTTCCCTTTACTTAATGTGCATAAGATAAATCCTTTCTTCTGTAGATGAACCTGAATCTCCCTTTGAAGCATTGAGAAAAAGGATTCTGCTGAGAAAAACTCAGACGGAGTTGCAAGGAGTGGTTGACCCTATAGAAGAAGGTTTGTTTTCACTGTCTTTTTGCTTATCCTCTTATCATGATTTCTTTTCTTTTATCTATTTGAGTGAGCCAATTTTTATTCAAACGGGGAAATTGGAAATTGTTGATAATATTTCAGTTATTATTGAAGTTTATGATAGATCACAAGAAATGAGTCAAACTTGAAATGATATGCATTGTAGTAATGAGTCACAGCCAAAGAAAACAGAAAAAATTAAAAAAACAACAAAGAAACATAAAGTTGACATGGGCGAGGAATGAACCCGGGATCTTGCTACATCACTCATTGCCTGGCGGACAGCTCGAGGCTGCGATATTAGTATTATAAATCTGTAGTTATCTCTTGCTCTACGTCCACAAATGATGTAGATGACTTTTAATGATCATTTTAAAAAACTAAATTAAAGCGTTGGTGATATATTTTCATTAAAAATTGTGTATAGGATTCTCTGCAGCGAGTTTTTATTTCTTTTTACAATTCTTTTGACTGTCCATTTTCTTTCAGACGGGAAACCAGAGGAAGCAGAAGTTAGTGGTAAGCGGAAGAAGCACAAGCACAAACACAAGCATAAAAAGGCTAAAAAAGTCAGAGAAATCTATGTGCCACCCCCACGGAAAGCTACCACAGGTATGTAGTGGTGATCAGTTCTGATATAGATATATTAATTGTTAAATGTTTGCTACCATTGAATTTTTTTGTAAAATAGCCTGATTATGTTTTGAACATTTTAATGATCAACTTAGAAATAATTTATGAATATGAACATGTTTTGTTTTATTGTTAACAAACTGATTGGTAACAGTAACATTTGAAAATGGTTGATGCAAAATGAAATTTGTAAGTTTTTACATTTAATAATTTATGGTGATAAAAAGGGGGATAACATGTTCAAGAAATGAGAACCCTGAAAAGAGGCTGCTTTTCTTTTTTGGTCATAAAACAATCTTTCTCTCTTCATTAGAAGTACACTAAACATGTTTTTTTTACGAGGAGATGCTCAATTAAAATGCTTTTTTATTTATGATTCTATTATTATTTCATATCCACAGTGATAGGTGACAGTACCATGGGTCGAGCTGTAGGGATGCAAGACGATCTCCCAGACTTTGAGGAACCTGGGCTTGAGCCTGTCCGAGTCCCATCGGTCTCTGAAAGACCCAAGCACAGGGCGGGAGCCATGTGGGCAGCGGGGCTCTCTGTCCCCGCCAAAGGCTTGGGTGGAGGCCGACCTCAACTCAGACTGGCAGGGACGGGTCATACCAGAGGCAAAGAGGAACCTACCCCTGCCCCCCTCCAGCCCCCACGCTCCATAAAACACAGAATTGTATCAGCCTCCTCCTCCCCCAATTCCAAGGTCAGTTTCCGCAAGACCCCAAGACAATTTTTGCTTTTCTCTACAAAGTTCTTTACTGGTTTTGGTGTTGTTTATTGTTTTCCTTTTTTTTCCAAGGGGTTGGAAGGGGGGGGGGTGTATGTTTTGATCTACTATAATAGAATCCTTCCTAATTTTCTTTTCTCTATCAGATTCTTATTTTGGAAGCAGGTTTAGAATAGAACTTTCAACTTTAAAAAATTGTTTAACCCTTTCACCGGGAGGTCTGATTCTAACTCAATATGCAAAATCTTGAAAATCAGGCTTTTGGCATATGTCAGTTCACTTAAATCTGATATAAGAAGAGGCAAAACTTGAAGAGTTTGGTGTCTTTAGCATTGAAAGGGTTAAATCACAAGGGGACAATATAGGGTAGAGCATATGTAAGTGGTAATGGCCCAGTGTTAGGTGCTGATGTCCAGACACATATCAATAACAGGTTTGAATTCAACTCACCTTTCTACCTCCCTAACTTTTCATCTTTTTTTTTTTCAACAATCTTTTTTCCTCTCTGCTAATACCCCTCAATGTAAGTTATTTCAAGGAGGCATAAACGCCAGTTGGTAACGAAAGCCTTTCTTCTCTGTTCCAGACGGCTGCCAGTCCACCGCAGTCTTTGTCCACAGACAACCCTGTCCCTGTGGTCAAAACCTTCTCCCAAATCATGGCAGAAAAGCGTCTCAAGCGTCTGCAAGGCACGGACAAGACAGACGGGCAGGGAGCCGACGTGTCTGACCCAGTGCGTGTCCAGTCCTCGGTCAGCGTGTCCTTATCTAGTCCACCAAGGGTGCCTGTCCGAGGGGAGGACTCTAGACCCAAAGGTCCCATCACCCCTATAGTATTTGATCTTGGTGAGTTTGATTTAATTGACTTGACACCTTTCGTGCTCTGCCGAAGGGTGCAGTCGCTTTGGCTGTCCTTAATATTTTCTGCTAGGATTCTCAAGTTTTCAAGGTCCTCTGTTGTTCTAAGCCTCATGTTGTTTGAGTGTTGTGAGTTTGTCATATGAATAGCAAATGCATAGTTTGTGCTCTTATGGTCATCCTTCAAAGGCATTATTTATTTTAGCTTTATCCCTTAAAATCACTTTTGGAATATGAAAAAAACCAACATGAATTAGAGTATCTATTTAGTCTTATGATATTAATTTTCCACACTGAAATGATTTGTTCTGTGTGTATAAGATACTTGCTTTTTAATCTAATACATGATATATATTGATGCCAAGGAAATAATGATTATTAAGTGTCTTTGAAATTCGTGTTTGTTGGTATCGTCTTCTTGTGCCAAAAGCTATGCTGCTTATAATTTGATGTTTATTCATAGATGTTAATTGTTATTGATTTATGTTCCTTTGCAGCAGGGCGTAAAAGGGAACAACACCCTCTTCAAAGCAAAGCCCCGGCTGCTGTTGCTGCGACAAGCTTCAGTCAGTCATTGAAATTGTTCACTGCTCCGAGCATCCGTGCCTCCGTCTCTCCCAGCAAGCCTACAGCCGCTGTCACTTCATCATCGTCATCATCATCAACATCATCCTCCCTATTCAAGACACAAGCTCCTCCGTCCTCGTCCTTATCAGACATCCGTCCCAGCTACAAGACAGCCCGGGCTAAAAAGCTTTTCAAAAAGACAAACAATAAACTCCAAACATACGTTCCCGAGTATCAGTCCCTTCCCCCTCCAGCCTCCTCTCTACATGTGTTGGATCAACCAACAGAAACCAGAAGTCAGGGGGATTTTTGGCAGAACTCTGTGTCCAACAACATATCCATTCCATCACAGTTGGAAGATGCGTCCATCAGCATCGCTGCCGTCAAGCCACAGAGGAGACAATCAGCCACACTAGAGTAAGTGACTTTCATTTTTGAAAAAAAATAATTTTATGATTGATTAACCCTTTCACTGCGAGGTCCGATTTTTACCAAACAGGGTATACAAAATTTTCAAGATTCCTGTGTTCTTATACTAAATAAGATTTAAGTGGACTGACTTATGCCGAAAGCCTTAAGTATAAGAACTGTCAAATGTTGAAGATTTTGATGTCTCCAAATAGTAGTTTGAGAAATAACCCTAGCAGTGAAAGGGTTAAGGAGACAGTTGGCCTGGTAACTTGGTGAGTACAGCTTCTAACTATGATTATAGTCTGAATACTTGTGTCATTTGGCACGGATTTGAATTCTTGTAAGTGAGATAATTTCTTCTAGATCTTTTTCTACTTTGCGAAAGTATAGACTGCATGGAAAGCAATGGCAACCTACCACATGATGAGATGCCGTGTTCCTAGAAAATCAGGACTGCATTCCTGATCCCTGATCTCAGCTAGAGTGTGGGACTTTCTTAACCTTTTTTTTTCACGGAAACAGACACGTGTACAACTACAACTACTTTTAATTTGTCAATGTTGTGACTTAGCAATTTCAAGTGTTGTTCATCATATTTTCAAAAATTTAGTTTGTTTTTATAAGATTCAATGATTGAATTATAGGATTGTTTTAATTAGATAAAGAAGCTTTTGATTTGAAATGAAGTGAACTGATTATTTTACATTAAAGAATCTTTTATTTTGGCCGCCATTTTCATAAATCTCGACACATTTTTAAAATTTGTTAAGGGATGTTTTTAATTTTCTTCTTTCTTTTTTTTTCTCAGGTCTCAGACTAAGCACTCGATATCTTTGGAATCTGACGAGTTCAACTTCATGGATGATGGAGAGATAGAGGACATTGGGGGCATTGTAGGACACAACGACGTGGAACCCATCGACGACTTACTACAAGACATTGACGACCTGCTGGCCTAAGGGCCCTGACAGAATGCACTGACGACTGTGTGTGCTTTTATCATCATCATCATCATCATCAATATCAGCTGCCTCATCATCATTGACTTTTAAGGCATTTTTCATTGATTTTGTAAACTCTTGATGATTAATTGTTAAGCTGTCTTATTGATAATAAATGACAAGACAGAAATTTTACTCTAATCCATCTTCATCATGAAATTTCAAGCTCTTTCTCATAAAATGTTGTAAGAAACCATCATCCTTAGATCTTTAAGTGTGACTGTCTCAAAATCAGGAAAATGTGTTGGGATTTTTTTTGTTAAATCAAGCAAATTTTTTATTGGATATCATATCCAGCAAGTAGCCATTTAGTTTGTTGAAACAACTATATCCCCCCCCCCCCCTCCCTCCCTCAATCCTTTTTGTTTTTCTTTGTTGAAACTTTAGCTATGTCAGTTCTCCTTTGAGGAAGCCTATCTTTGAATCTACCTTAGTCTGTTTCCTTAGTCTGAAGATTTCCCTGAGCCTTTTGGATTAAACGTTGTTAAAGTGTTAGAAATCATTTATAAAACAAGAAGTATGAATAGTGATGATTAAACAACGAAATTGGTTGTTTTTTGGTGGATTTTTTGTATTGTTTTGTTGGGGATTTTTTGTATTGTTTTGTTGGGATTTTTCTCTTTTATTTTACTTGACTTTGCATTAGGTCTTCTTCCAGTTTCAGGTCCTGGCTCAAGATTACGGGTAGGGTGGTGAGTGCTCGTCCTCTGTGGCCCTTGCCTTGTTGTGCAAAACAGAATGGCACAATTGAATTGATTGCGAATTGTTTTATTCCCTGGAAAGTCTGATCTCTTTCCATATCTTTATTATTTATTTACTCTTTTCCACATTGTTGGTTGTGACAGACTTGTCACAAACGTAAAAGGGATTTCTTGTTGGTTATTTTTTCTTTATCTTTCCTCACTCTGAGTTATTGGTTGTCCTGAATTAGATTGTATAAATGGTTTATGGGGCATTGGGTTGATCACCCGCTTGTTTTTTTTTCTTGATCTAAAGTTTCTCTTTTGTGATTGGTTATGTTTAGCTGCAGGGACATATCACATGTCCCATTGCTCCATTTGTTACTGATAAAGCTGTGCCCCAACACAACATGGTGCAGTATTAAGGGGTGGAAAACAGAACCAATGAAAACCAATGAATTACTTCTCTTTACTATCATTTCCCCTTTCTTTTATCTCAGGGCATCCACATTTTCCCCAGTTTTTATTGATATTATTTGCATTTGAAAGACACACATATCTTAGAGATTAGAAAATAATTAAATAAAAAAAAATTTCTCTGACGAATTTTTAGTGGGTTGTTTTGTTTTTTTCGTTTAATCACATAGAGGGACAGTGCAATTATCAGGTAAATGATTTTATCATGCATAGCATTAATAATGTGTTTTTTATACTATAATTTCATCTCAAAATGCTAAAAAGTTGGAATTTTTTTCTTGGATATGGATTGATATTGAGTTTAGTATATTTGTCTGATTCATGAAGTAACGGTTATTAGAAATACAGAGAGCAGTTTGAGATTGATGAAAGAAACAGTAAACAGATGCAATACGGCCTACAGCAATAGTCATTAAATGACACAGTCCAATCAGCAGCTGATCAGGAAAGATGAGGCTTACGAGAAGATCACGAAATTCATGTGGGAGACTGAGGTTGAAATCCACATTAAAAAGACATTTAATCAGTTTTGTTTTCTTAGATTTTTTTTTTCTTTCTTTTTAAATTTTTTTTTTTACCACCAAATAATTGCTGTTCATTTCACATTATGCATGTCGGATTTTTCTAGAGTCCTTGAAAAATTTGTTTTAATTTTTATAATTTACTTGTACTTCTCAAGTTGGTATTTTGTATCATCATGAATATTCATGTTATTGATGTTACTATCATTATTTTTTGTTGATCTTCTATTGTCAAAGCCCATTGATCTTTTAAAAAAAATAATTTGTTATTGATGGCAATGTGCCATAGACATGCCCCTTATCTGAAGGAAATTTTGCCCTTCTTCTTCTACACTGAACGGATATACTTGTAGATGCAATGAAATGCCTTATAGTTTGTGTTGATGTGCAAGCGTTGCCCTCTGTTAGTGTGGTACATAGTCGGAGCCTGCACTGTTCAAACCAGCGTTATTGGAATGATACAATATGTCGTCTTGTGATATCATTTTGTTGTTCAATTGTTACTACTATGATGATTGCTGAATAAAGATTTTGTGAAAAAATGCTTCTAGCTTTTTATTTTTTTATTCTTTACTTTTTAGGTCTTTGTCACTATTTTCTTGAAATCTCTTTCTACAGAGGACTCTGGATAAGTCTATGTCCAGGGGACCCAAATAAAATGGACTTATACTTATAAGGAGTGCATTGGAGTGGACCAAGAAAAAATATCAACTTACTATTACTACAGGCTTAAGCAATGTGAAGTTTTCCAAATCTGCTCTTAAAGAGCTGTAAAGTACAAAACATTTTTGTCAAGTCTATCTGCTTTTCATTTCTCTAATGATTATGAGAGATTTTTTTTTTTTCTGCTTGTAAATCGTCTCTCTTACTTTTATCAACTTTTTTGAGAAACAACTTTTATTGTACCTTGGTGAAACGTCCCTGACTGGCCAGGGTCAAAAACTGTATACAGTATTCTTTTAACTAGCTAATCCTTCGTCTTACATAAACCCTGGACGGTAGAATCTGTTGAAAGCACCCCAACTTTACATAAACTAAATCAAACGAAACCAAAGTATAGAATAAAGTTTGTTGTAAATCTTTATTTATCCAACTCTTTTAGCAAGCAAAATCCCGCATTGTCGAGTCCATTTGGGGTGCTGTCATATGTCTTGAGGTCTGGGTGGCTTGCATGGAGTCCCACAGTCTCCGAGTCGGAGCCTGATTGCAGGGAGTGGGTGGCCATGTCGGAGCTGTGACTGGATGCGTGTGTCCGCTCCTCCTCGTCTCTCACAAACCCGGGACAGAATGGAACGTACCTGGACAATGGGAGAGCCATGCATGATTGTCACATTCATTATAAATAGAAATTTAGTGTACAATGTAAATTGTTAATGGAATGAAACAGAGAAAGTGCGGAATTCTCTATAGAAGAATAGGATATTTTATACTACATATGTAAAATTACGTAGGGCCTACTGGTAGATATGTCGTTATAAAAGGCTGTGGTTGTAAATGTAATTATACAGAGAAATGTGTTGTACACTGTGAATGGGATGAAATAGAAAATGCAGAATTCTCTATATAAAGAATAGGATATTCTAAAATGTGTAAAATTACGTAGGCGGGCGGTTGGCGGGCTCCTCTGGTGGGCGCTACTTCTGTTTCTTATCTTTTGGATTGATCTATCATCTTACTTTTTCCAGCACTCTCTCCAGT
>JAUEKZ010005447.1:0-19149 GCA_031471865.1 Melibe leonina | reverse complement strand
CTCAACAAACAAACAAACAACTTATTGTCTGGACTAGATTTCATTCCAGCAACAAATTGGCAATTGTTATTGTGCTTGTAACTCACATGATATGAACTCAGACATTGTTGAAGTAGGCAATGGAATTCTTCAGCGCAATGAAACTTTGATATAATGACAGACAAAATATCATTTTATTTAAGATGTTTCACTACTTTGTGATGCTCTACGAAGGTGCCTTGATGTCTTGACTTTATTAAATTGAAATTAGAGGAATATTTTAGGGATGCTTTGACTATGGCAGTCAGTGTGGCATGTCAATTGCAATAGGCCTTGGTGTATAACAAAACGTTTTTGGAAAAATGCTTCCATTTTACTTTCCACTTCTATAAGATCTGCCCTGTTGTACTTTTCTGTGTGTCTGGTCTTGCATTTCTATCTAGATGAATTCAGTACTTTTTGTTAAGAAAATTCCTGAATCCATGTTCATGATTTGGGTAGTGGTCATTGTGTGGTTGTTTATCTGGCGAGAAGAGGTTTTGTAATTGTTAATCCTCTCTTTTGGCCTGTTATAAGAATTTAGACTTGCCAAGTCAACAAATCTTTTATATATTCCTTTAAAATTCCATTCACGAAATTGCTTACGCATCCTAATAATTTTCAGTGTGCAGAAAGTGTCTACTGAAGTGAATGAGAACACAATGAAATAACGAAGTCGCTCATGAGAGTAGAGGGATTTATCCTTTACGCCTGCGCTTCTGAATGGCCTTTTCTCTTTTTAGCTGTGTTTAGTGTGATGAGTTAAATTAAATCATCTGCTGGAATGTCTTAGTTTAAAGATACTTTATAGTGTTTGTTTTTACTGATCTCCATATAAGACAGGAACTTTGTTGACTTCGCAATCTTTCCTTTCCCTCTAGAGAACTCTATATAGAATGTAGGTCTATCTACCTAGAAAGTTCAGACAGCTAACCCATGAAGCTGTCTTTTAGGTCTGTGGGGGTTTTCTGTGAAGGCTCACTTGAACTAGGTTTATTGATAGTATTTTAGCTAGTATTTGGGTAGAAAACAATGTCAAACCTTAACGTGCTGAATTCAAAACTACTGATGTGCATTCTGTTTGCAGATTTAAACTTCAGTCGAAATAGTTGTAAAGTGTATTTAACAGCCGAATGCAAAAAAGAAAAGAGGGTTAAAGAATTCCCTTAGTTCTAAAAGCTTTTTCTGTACTCTACAAACTTTACATCCAAATTTAGGAATTTGCTAATTTTAGTCTTAACACATTTTTTTTGTCTTCAAAATGGCCATAACAGGGGTTGTTGCCTAGTCTTGGTAGGTTTAGAAATCTACAAAATTTCCACTACCAAGATGAATATTTTTGCCAATTGAAGATTTTCAGGAGTATCTTATCTGTTTTTGACAGTCAAGTACATAGCTGGATGATATCTCTAGCCATCCTGAGAGTTTCATTTGCGGGAACTTTAGTGGTTGTGGAGTTAAAGATATTTTTCTGCGACAAGTGGTTCAAAATCCTATCCTCAAAAATCTTCAGCAACAGGAATGTGTCCATAGTGGCTTAGCACGTCAATGGTATTGTGAATGGTAAAAGCCAAGACTTCCCCAAACTTCCAATACTTTACTCTGAGAAACGAGCTATATACTTTGACTTTGATAAAGGCATGAGTTGATATACACTGTCTTTTTTGTACATCTTTAACATTTCTCAATTTGCCATTGTTATGACTATAAAATTTATATTAGTGCTTAACTGAATAAGTATACATTCTTTGCTGTTTTGCTCTCTTAGCTCAGTCTTGGTCTTATCTGTGGTTATTTGTCCCCCATGTTTTGAATTGTGGTACCTAACAATTGAACGATAGGGTCACTTTCTATTGAAAAGGGCTGAATACCTTCGTGCACAAAGGGTAGTAGAATGTATCTCTGGACATACATGCATGATGTGGGTGGTGGCCAATATGTTGTTTGGCCTCTCATTTTAGATTGTGAGATTTAAAGAAAACCAACGTAAATCATACCTCTGTGAAACACATGGCAGGGTCTAAAGTCTGACTGTTCGCTTAACTAATCTATCCATTACTTATCCCTATAAATGTGCTATTTGACTTTGATGACTGTTAACCCTTTCACAGCAAGGTCTGATTCTAGCCCAACTGAAATATCCAAAATATTAAAAGTTATCGTGTTCTTATATCAGATAAATCCGATTTCAGTGAACAGACATATGCCAAAAGCCTGAATTTCAAGCTTTTGGCATATGTCCGTTCACTGAAATCGGATTTATCTGGTATAAGAACTGGCAAATCTTGAAGACTTTGGTGTCTTTTAGCAGTGAAAGGGTTAAGATAAATTGAACAATTGTTGGCTTTTCTGCAAATTTTAGGAGATTTCTTCAATTTAATCTTGATTGTACTGGCGGCTTAAATTAATCTTTATTATACTGGGCGTTGTCTGTATGAGATAGTAGCAACTAGGGAAGGTTGATTTTTCTGCAATTTTTCTGGATCCATCAACTGTTAGCTGTGAAAGCCAGTGAAAAGTGAAAATTTCTAAGTAGATAATTCAGTTTGAAATGGGACAACATATTATTTTGTAAAAGCTGTATGTTTTTCTTTTTCTCACCATCAAAATATGATCGGCTTGTAAGTTTATAAAACTTTTTTTTCTTTTTTGCTACTTTTATTTCATATCAGCTGATCATAAGAATGAAATTTTCCTTGGTGCCTTCTTTTGCTTTGTCCCACTACAATGAAGTGACAAAAATATGGTTTCATTCAGAATAACAGAATCATTCTCAAATTTGAACCTTAGTTTGGTAAAATTTAGTAAAATCATTTGCATTATGAAAATTTACTCCTTTTTGGCAGGTTGACTCTTTCATCCTGGAGGAAAATGATATTGATGAGAATGAACAACCTGAGTCCAAGTTTCTTCTGACTGCTGAAACTGAAGGACAGGGCATTCAGAATGTTGACCCTCAGACACAGGCCAGACTGGAAGCCTTGCTGGAAGCTGCAGGAATATCCAAGCTGTCATCTAAAGATGGAAAAGCCCTGTCTGATCCAGAAGTCCTGAAAACTCTTACATCCTCTGTCAGTAGTGCTTTAGATGAAGCTGCTCAGGCTTTGCATCGCATGAGAGATTCTCAGGGTCAACCGCTCTCTGGAGAAGGGTAAGATTGTCATTTGAGATGGGAACAGTCACCATACTTTGTCTATAGATAAAGATATAATTCTGTCCTCACAGCTGAAATTCTATATCATGTAATACAATGTCAAAATAGATAATCAGAGGTTTTGACAGGTTTTCTTGATATCTTGAAAACATTTTAGCCTCCTTCTCTTTTGTATCTTTACATCATTATTTGTGTTTTTGTAGAGCGCCTTTGGAGACTAGCGGAGAAAGTGAGTCAATTGGTCCCAGATCTGGCTCTGGTAATGCAGCAGACTCATCGGAGGAGGGGGAAAGCCTTCTGTCCCTTGCCTGCTCGGCTGGATATTATGAGCTGGCTCAAGTAAGTGTATCGTACTCACTGTATGTAATTGATGTGATAGTTTTGAGTTTCTTATGTTTAAGATATTGTATTTGAATAATAAATAAGATTAAAAACTTTTCTTGCATAAAAAGTTTGTTCTTATCAAGGTTTGCCTGTGAACACTCTGATTTTGAAGAGAAGTAAGGTTAGCATTAGACTGATAAACTTAAATTTGCCCTTCCTGTCTTTTAATTATTCTCTTTTTTCTTCAAGGTGCTTTTGGCTATGAAAGCTAATGTAGAAGACCGGGGTATCAAAGGGGACTGTACCCCTCTTATGGAGGCTGCCAGTGGAGGTCATGTGGATATCGTAAGGCTCTTGTTGGTTCACAAAGCAGACATCAATGCACAGTCATCAGCAGGTAAGCAAAAATTTACTGTGTCTTTAAAACATGCATGCGTCTTGTGAGTGTTACATTTGATTGTTATATTCTTTGTTTTGTTTGGGTATTTGTAAAGCCATCAAACTGATTTAGATTGATATTTTCAATAGTGTTTGGGAATTAAGGGTAAATCTGAAACTTGGTTTATTTTGGGAATTGAGGGTTAATCTGAAACTTGGTTTATTTTTGGATTTCAGGTATAAATCATGAAGAAATAAGTACATTGTCTTTCTGCAATAGTTTACATATTTATGCACTCATGGATGTTTCCTTAATGAAAAATAGTACCCAGCTAGTGGTTTTAATAATCCCATTTTTGTAACAAAGATTGAAGCTGAGATAGTTGTATTTTAAGACAAGTGTTTAATTCCTACAGACTAGAGGAGTTCATATTGTGATCATATTTTTTAATTTCAATTCTCAGGAAACACTCCTCTTCATTATGGGGCTTGTGGTGGATTCAAAGAGGTTGTCGAGGAACTGATTATGAATGGTGCCAACGTTGAAATCCACAATGAGAACGGCCATACACCCCTAATGGAGGCTGCCTCTGCAGGGCATGTGGAAGTTGCCAAGATCCTATTGGAGCATGGAGCAGGCATTAATACCCATTCTAATGAGTTTAAAGAAAGTGCTTTAACTCTGGCCTGTTATAAAGGTAAAATTTTCATATTTCAACAATCACTGATTTATCAGAGATGATATAAAGAGATTGCTTCTTAAGGATACTGTTAAATTTTGAGACAGATGAATTATTAGAGTAGAGCTGGCTAACAGAAAAAGATGTTAATCCGTTTAGGTCTGGAGATCTGTTTCTACAATTTGTTGTTGGCACAATTAGCTCTCTCTAATTTTTAACCTCTGTTCAAAGGTTTTAATTGCTGCTTGATTTGGCGAAGGCATTCGTTTTTACTTGATTTGGTTTTTAAAATTGAGTTTCATGTAATGTTATAAATGAAAACAAATTAAAACCATTTCAGGACACCTTGATATGGTGAAATTTCTCCTGGAAGCCGGAGCTGACCAAGAGCACAAAACAGATGAAATGCACACAGCTTTGATGGAAGCTTCCATGGATGGTCATGTAGAGGTGGCCCGTTTGCTTCTCGATAGTGGTGCTCAGGTGAGAAAAAATATTAAGATGTTTAGAAAATGGTTGTGCAAATATGACATATATAACTTGTGTGATAAATATTCTTTGATATATATTTATATATATTTGTATATTAAAAAAAATTTTTTTATGTATTTTTTTGTGTGCATAGGTGAATATGCCAGCTGATAGCTTCGAGTCTCCTCTGACTTTGGCTGCCTGTGGTGGACATCTAGAGCTTGCTAGTCTCCTCTTGGAGCGAGGGGCAAACATTGAAGAGGTGAATGATGAAGGCTACACCCCTTTGATGGAAGCTGCTCGTGAAGGGCATGAGGAAATGGTTGCTCTTTTATTATCTCATGGTGAGTTTTTTGGTTCATTTTAAACAAAATTAATTCAAATTCTTTTTCACTGTCATCTCCTTTTCAATCGGTATATTTGCTTTTAAGAAATGGCCCTTTGGTTGACTTAAAAATGTGACTTAGTATTGAAAGGAATGCTGAATATTTTTACTTTGAAATAAATTTTATGGACTATTTTATTCAGATATTCTCACTAATTGTAAAATACTGATGTATTGCTTCAAAAGCACTTAATAAAATTATTTGTTTAAGTCCGAAATTGTAATTCTTTTTATTTGCCTTTTTCTTTCTTTTTGTCCCATTGCACAGAAGCTGATATCAATGCCCAAACTGAAGAGACACAGGAGACAGCTCTCACTCTAGCTTGTTGTGGAGGGTTCTTAGAAGTGGCTGACTATCTTCTCCGCCAAGGTGCTCACATTGAGTTGGGCTGCAGCACTCCCCTGATGGAAGCAGCCCAGGAGGGACATTTAGAATTGGTCACTTTTCTCTTGGAATCAGGTTTGTAAACGTCTCTTAAGTGAATTATGAACAGTATTAAATCAAATATGAATATGCCAAACATCCTTTTTCTTTTAATTCTTTGGTATAAAATATGCAATATTTACTCAATCTGGTAGTTCAGGTTTCTTACTTCATTCCTTGGTTTTTTATTTTCACAGAATTATCTAACCAATGAAAAAATGTGATCATTATGAACATTAAAGTAGGCCTTGCCTTACTACTAGATTTAAAGGATGTCATTAGAATGATTTTAGATAAGTTTGTGTCATCTGACTTACACTTTAGTTAGTTTGAAGATAACTGTTCTTTTTTTAAAATTTTGTTTATTTTTTTCAAATGTAAGATTATATTTCATGACTTTCATGTTTTAAAAAAACAAACAAAACAATATAGGTGCTAAGGTTGAAGCCCAAACTGGCACTGGGGATACAGCTTTGACTTATGCCTGTGAAAATGGACACACAGATGTTGCTGAGGCTTTACTGAGATGTGGGGCTAAACTGGTAAGATTCTCTATAAAGAAATCAAAATGTTTTCCTTGTTGTAAAAAAGTTTGGGTTTGCATACAAAACATCATGGAATTGAAGAATTATAGACAGCTGTTTGTTAAGATATAAAGTTAAATTTACTCTGCCGTTTGTAGACTTGACTTATTTGTAATTTTTTCTGCAGGAGCACGAGTCAGAGGGTGGAAGGACTCCATTGATGAAAGCAGCTCGTGCCGGACATCTCTGCACTGTGCAGTTCCTCATCAGCAAAGGTATGGTAGCTTGCTCAAGGACGAGTCTCTCAGAGATTGAAAGCTTATTCTATCTATTATGCAAAAAAAACAACCCCACCTTTTTTTTAAATGGGAAAATATCACTTTCAACTATTACCTTTTACGTTTCTGAAATGAGGATGAAAGAGTTTGATTTAGCTGATGATAATTTCCCTTTTATTTTATTTCAAATTAATTTCAATTCCATGTGATATCTCCCGAGCTGGGGCTTATTTTTGTTGGTCCTAATCTTTCCTGAACTATTTTTCAAGGTTGGTACCTCTCTTTGATTGCTATTTAAGGGATGCTAATATGACACTAGCTGATTAAAAAGCCCTCAAACTGTTAACAAATTTTCCTTTCTTCATACCTTCTATTCCTTTTTTTATTTTTTTTTATTTGGCGAATCTTGTCAGAGCTTTAATTCAAAATGCTCTCCCTCATGTCTTACTTCTCAGGTGCTGATGTGAATCGAGCTACCACCTCTAATGACCACACTGTCTTGTCTCTGGCCTGTGCTGGGGGCCACTTGGCAGTTGTTGAGCTTCTCTTAGAGAACCATGCAGATGCTAACCGCAAACTTAAGGTACATTTACATGTTTACTTATTTATTCCAATGTACACAAAATAATACCTTAAAGTATATTAAGCTATCTTTCACTTAGTTTATAAACATGTTAATGATTTCAAACGTTCTCGTCTGTCGTTATAAAATGTTCTTGACCATGGTACTTTGCAGGATGGTTCCACAATGGTGATTGAGGCTGCCAAAGGAGGTCATACCCAAGTAGTCAAGCTTTTGTTGGAATGGCCAAACAGGTTTATGGTTAACTCGACAACTGATCAGTTGTCTCAGCTCAATGTCGGTGATATCCCTCTTGAAGAAGTAAGTCGTAGTGGGTTTTGATAGTAAAATTAAATTCACTGTCAAAGGAAAACCTATTAGAATGCGTTTCTGAATGGGTAATGTTGAATGTTGTTCTATGGGGTAGGGGTGGGGGGGGAAGGATGGGTCTTCAAAATTTTCATATCTAAAATACCCATAAATTGATATGACGTAAGAAAAAAGTTGTCATTGTTTGTATATTTAGCTTTTTTGGTTGATACTTTGTCAAACACGGTTTTTAAAGAATGGAAGTAGGAAATGAAAACTGACTAAGAAGGCAGTATTAATGATACAAGCCAAATGAATGAATAAGGAAGTCAGTTCGAAATGAGCAAACTCGTTTATTTTAATCTTGGAATTAAAATTTCAGTTTATTTGTATTTCTACATGGAAAAACATGAAAAAAAAAAGAAAAAGAAATTTAAAAGACACACCTAAGAAATATTCTATATGTTTTATATCAAACTGTATATGAAAGAAAACAAATCCCTTGACTATGAAATAATTTTTAACTCTTTATATAATTCTGCAGCCTCGAGTTCCTGTTCAGGGTCTTGCCAACATTGTTCCTCCCAGTGAACCTGATTCACAAAGTCCTGTTGCCACTCCAAACCTTCCCTCTGCTATCCAAGGTAATTTTTCTTTCCATCCTTCTTATCTCACCTCATATTTGAAACCAATTTTGAAAAAACAACTTTTGGAGAATGGTTTGCGTTAGCTTAGGATTTTTTCCTCAAATTCTAATATAGATATTGTTTCAGATTTTATTTTCACTTGTTTGAAATGCATTTTAAAGATACTTTAATTGTAAGAGCTAAAATATCTTTCACAGGCAAAAGCACTGAGGCATTACGTCAGGGTTTGATCAAGTGGCAGAAATCCTTTGCCGATTCAAAAGCTTGCAACAAAACCCCCAGTCCTGTGATAACTGAAAATTTTCAACAACTCTTTACTGACGGAATGCTCTTGGATGACAGAAGTTCTGAGAAGGTACCCTATATGATTTGATGATTTTTCATTAACTTTTTCTTCTTTTTTTTGTTATTGAAGAGTTGCCAAATGTGATTTACCAGTCTCTGTGACAACAGTTAACTCACAGCCATTTGAACTAAGAAGGCTCATCTACAAAGTGAAAATCAAATAGTTACAATAAAGTGTTGACCACTCATCTCATTGTCAATATTGCTTGTGTAGGGTAAAGATGATTAATGAATCCCTGATATTGAATCCTGTTGTCTGGATTCTTGAAAGGAAAAATTTAATCAGGTTTTACCTTTAACAGAAAGGTAGATACCCCTGTATTCAATGTTACTATTTTGTGCCAGTAAGAAACCTTGATCGTTATTGTTTTCATGAAATTTTATTTGCATCTATCATTTACCTCTTGCTTCTGCATTCTATTTTATTTTAAAGGATGACAAGCTGTGCTTGAGCCAAGCAACCAAAGAGGAGCAAATTTTGAGAAAACAGCAAATCCTTGAAGAACTGAAAAAAGTTGAAAAAGAGCTCCATGAAAAGGCCCATGCCCAAATGTTGCTGAGTACTCAACAAGACCTGGAGCAGCAACAGTTACTAAAGTTAAAGCAGGGAACCTCTTCCTCTCCCACCTCATCCAATGTTACTTGTGTTGGTAACAGTACCACTACTGTTTTGTCAACAGCTGGCAAAACAGAGCAACTGGTGTGTTGAATTTCAAAAATTATTGTTTTTAGAGAGAGTATTTTAAAATAAATTACATTACTTAGTTTTTAGCCAGTGGAGCTATATAGCATATGAGTTTATCCGCTAAGAATAGAAAGACAAATACTATCTGTTGGTCATAAGAGGCCATTTTGTCGTCTGTTTTAGTAGAGAATTCCATTATATTAAGGTTTCTGCTCATTTGGTTGCATTGATACTTTGCAATTTTAAATGACTGGTTTTACATTTGCCTCTTCTAGGTACAGGCCTATGTTCAACACCCCCACCAGCAGCTCTTGTTGCAACAACAGCACCAAAATCAACTCAGCTGCACGGCGGCCTCTGTGGCGCCCCCTCCACCGTTAACCTCTGTTGCTCCAGTCACTGTGTCCACCGGGTTATCGTCCACTGTGGAAAGTCGGAGTGGCCCCAAGAATCAAGGCACAAAGCGGAATGGCTCCAACAAGCAAGCTCGTACTGCCAAATCCAACAGTCAGCCACCCCCTCCCCCACCTCCTCCTCAACCTGCTTCCCTGCACTCTGTGAAAGGCCCCTTGTTACTGCCCTTGGCAGGAACTCCTCAGCACCAAGCCTTGTTAAGCCCAGTACAGCCATTTGTTTTTCAGACAGAGCACAATGGAGGTTAGTATCTGAAGACTCTTTCAAGAATTTAAACGAGTCACAGAAAAAAAAAAAAAAATGATACTTTAATCTTCTGTTTATCTTTGAATACTTAGTAGTAGATTGCCTTTAGATATCTCAAATTTTCAAATCACTCTATTTTGTGAAGCTTGATAAAAATATGTCAACGAATGTCTTTTGATAAGCATATTGTTTTCTACTTGTTTTTGACTGAAATTTGGGCAGTACTAAAATATATTTTGTCTTTCACATAGCTTGTGTTGCCCCTTAAAAAGCTAAGGTGTTCCAATTATTTTGAAAAATCATCTTGTCCATGGTTTTGTGTTTTCTTACAATTTCTTATTCAATTTACTTATGGTCTTTATTCCCTCTCAATTTCTAGAAGTGTCTCAGATTGTCGCATCCTCTTCTCAAGTTCCTCTTGACTCTGCACAACGTCAACAGCTTCAAGCTATTCAAGTGCAACAACAGCAGCAACAGCAGCAACCGCAAACATCTTTGGTGTATCCTCAGCTAACACAGCAACAGTCAGACCAATTCCTTCAGCTCAACGCTGCTCAGCATATGTTAAGCCACCAACAAGGCTTGCAACACCAACTGCAGATCCAGCAGATATCTCAACAGGTTGGTCAACGGTTGCTCCTTCTCGCAACCCCCCCCCCCTCTTGTTATGGTAATCCTCTTACATGGCAACAGTTTCTCATTGCTAACATAGGCGGAAGAAAATGTTATAAGGCTATTAAAAGTAACAAAACCGAATAGGGGGCTGCAATAAACTATCGTTAGTCAATTTTTGTATTTTTACAGGAGGATGAAAAAGAAAAGAAAACGAGTTTGAAGTCCAATTAGCCTTATTTTACCTTGAACACTTGTAATGCTACAATATATTAGTAGTATATTGTGCTGTTGTTTTGTTATCAGAGGCCTGATCGCTCCATTGTAACCAGGCATAAAACTAAGCCCAATGCTTCATGATGTGGTTAAAAACAAAAAATATCAAATTGATTCAACTGTTGCGATTTGAAACAAAAACAAATTGCATTTCGCTCTTGATCTGTATTTTACAGGTGCAATCTGGTCAGCATGTTTTGTCTAGTGTTGCCAATACGCAAGCGGCAGCACAATCACAGTTGTCGCAGCAACAGCAGCATGTTTTCCAGCAACAGCAGCATCAGGCTCAGCAGCTCTTTCAACAGCAATTTGATCAGCTGAAGGCTCCAAATTCAGCTGGAAACAACACAATTGCCATCAGTAAACCTCAAGTGGTAAGTCTCTTTTCCATTTTCTTCTTTGTGTCCTGTGTCTTTACAGAGTTTCTCTCCCTTTCTCTTTTTTTAAAGATTTTTTTTTTTTATCTCCCATTATTTTATTTTGATTCATCAATTTTACTTTTATGTTCCTCAGGTTCGGAAACAACAGCAGCGTGTAGTTCAACCAAATTCCCAAAACCTCATTCAACAAAATTCCATCAATGTTGAGGGGACTGTCCCTCCCTCCGGCCTACCAAATCTTTCGGCTATTCCTACTGCCATGGACAACAGCCTTTACTCCTCGGTGGTTGACTCCCAGACGGAGAGTAACCATGATACTGCTCTGACATTAGCTTGTGCTGGTGGGCATGCAGAACTTGTCAGTCTGTTGCTTGCTAAAGGAGCAGATATTGAACACAGGGACAAAAAAGGTAAAAAACAAACAAAAATAGTCAAAAGGTACCTCCACTTGTCTATGATAATCTTTTTATCTGGTGTTAAGGCTTATTTAGACAGGAGTAATTTAGATTGAAGTTGAAGGAATTGGGGCAACTTTCAAGGGTTTAGCAGTGCTGCCAACCGTATGCAAAAAAATGTGTATTCGTACGCATTTTCGTCCATCGTACGCATGTACGCATTTTGCCAAGGATCGTAAGCATTATTGAATTTCTAGAACTTAACCATAATGATAGAAGTAGAACATTTAAAAAAAAAAAATTAACATCATGCACTTGTTTTTAGTGTACTTTAACCCTAGAAGGGTCACGGAAACTAAGCTAATATTGTTTCGTTCTTGACAATGCTCGCTTCGAAACTGTGTCACGATCGGTCGGTTTTTGTGTGTTTTGAAAACTATTTTCAAACACAAATTACACGTTTTCAGTTCGACAACTGAAATATTTTGTATTTTTAATTATATTATAACTGCTGTGATTTATGACGATATGTGAACTCTTTGTGTTCAAACTTGAAGCTTGTGAAATACGTGAATTTTTTCGTCGCGGCCGCACGTTTTTTATGCTAATTTTAGCAGTTTTTACCACATAGTACTAATGAAATCATCTGAATTTCAGGATTGTACTCATTTTTTATAAATCTTCTTCATTTTGGCTTCCTATTGTACACATTTTCATGGGCTAGGGTTGGCAGCTCTGGTTTAGCTTTGATGCAGTTGTTAAAGGCTGAACTGGTAATAATTGTTAGATTTTAAAAATCAGCTTGCTTTAGTTGTTTCCAGTGAGAACATGAGAATTGATTAAATTTTTCCCCCTTTTCCTAAAACAGGTTTCACTCCCCTAATTTTGTCTGCAACTGCTGGTCATGTGGATGTGGTTGAAATCCTTCTTGACCATGGAGCAGACATTGAAGCGCAGTCAGAGAGAACCAAGGATACTCCTTTGTCATTGGCTTGCTCTGGTGGACGTTATGAGGTAAAAACAATACCTAACTAGGCAGAAAAGGAAAAAAAATAAAAATTAAAAACCATCTGTGTGGAAATTCATGAATCTAATAGTTGTGACTCAAAACACTAATTCCCCCACCCTTCACTTCTCTAAATGAAATGGGGACTATGATGTATCAAAATGTTTTCTGCAAGCACCTCTTTTAACATTCACAAAATTAATGCTTTTTTGCATATTGCCTTTGTTTCTTTTTTAGGTGGTTGATCTTTTGCTCAGAAAGGGGGCAAACAAAGAACATCGAAACGTTTCTGACTACACCCCTTTGAGCCTTGCTGCCTCAGGGGGCTATGTCAACATTATCAAGTTATTGCTGCATGAAAATGCTGAAATAAACTCGAGGTATATAGAATATAGGCTATTGGATATATTGAGTTGTATTATTTAATTTTTGACAACAGCTGAATATAAGATGCATGTTCTTTTTTATCCTTTCTTTTCTGTTGAGTATGATAATCATGAGCACAAGTCTCAGTTCTTTTCCTCCCTCACAACCCACGTTTTCTTATTGATGAATCTATGTATAACACAATTTATTGTGTTCAGTATACACATAAATCCTCTGCCTCACTTGTCTAGATTTGAAACAGGTCTTTACCGCCATTGGATCAGTAATATGTAGCCTTTCTACTATTTTCTGTTGATAATTTTTACTCTCCCTCCCTCCTTGATATTAAATCAACAGAACGGGGAGCAAATTGGGCATATCTCCTCTGATGCTAGCGGCTATGAATGGACACACAGCAGCTGTGAAGCTTCTGCTGGACATGGGCAGTGATATCAATGCACAAATTGAGACAAATCGGAACACAGCACTCACCCTGGCATGCTTCCAGGGAAGGCATGAAGTTGTGAGCCTCCTGGTGGATCGAAAAGCCAATATTGAGCACAGGGCTAAGGTAGGGGACCTGCCTGTCTCTCCCTCTTTCATGTGCTATAATTCCCCCTCCTACAATCCCTTTCTCTGTACTTTTCTTTTCCTTCCATTTATCTATCTTCCAGTTCTCTTTGTCACTCCTTCATTGCACCATCCACTCATTCAGTTATATAACTTTAAATCTATATGTATTTAACTAGCTATTTGTAATGAGGGGAGGTTAGGATAAAATATTTGAATGGCTGGGTATTTCCTTTCATCTTGCTTGCATAGCGATAATAATATACTATTTTCAATTTTTTTTTCATCTCCATGTGAAGACTGGCCTCACTCCACTAATGGAAGCTGCATCAGGAGGCTATGTGGAAGTGGGAAGAGTTCTTTTGGACAAAGGGGCTGATGTCAATGCCCCACCCGTGCCGTCATCAAGGGACACAGCTCTTACAATTGCTGCGGATAAAGGGCACTATAGATTTGTGGAACTTCTACTTCACAGGTAGGTTTTCATTCATTTCCTTAAATTGGACTTCAGGATTTTTTTCTTACCTCAATTGATATTGTAAACACAGAACAGTAAGCTTTCCAATGCCAAAATGTGAAATCTTAATATTTAAGTTTTATCGCTTGTCAATAGTTATGTTTGATAGTATATTATGTCTCAACTTATTTCAGGGCAGGTGGAAACTTTTGACTGTGATTGTTATTAGTTTGTAAATTCTTTTTCTTGCTGTCCATCTTAGAAATGCTGCTGTGGATGTCAAAAATAAAAAAGGCAATTCTCCGCTCTGGTTAGCTTGCAATGGTAAGTTAAATTTCATGAATTTAAAAAAAAAATTTTTTTTTACACCAGTATTGAAATTTAAAGGAAATTTTCACTTGCATATACAGGGAGGCTTTCTTTCTTATTTTGTTTTGTTTTGACAAATTACCTCGTGCTTTACTGCGTGTTTCCGAATAGTAGTAAAAACGAACAATCTGAAATTCAGAAACAAACCACATTCTGAAATTCGCAATAACCCTTTTATTAAGATTTTAAAATCTCACAGTAGAAATATATTATCTAAGGTATGTTTGTGCTTGTTTTCTCATTTGTTCATTCTGGTGTTGATGACAGGTGGCCACAGTGATGTTGTATCCCTGCTGGTTCAGGCAGATGCAGATATTGACAGTCAAGACAATCGTAAAGTGTCATGTCTTATGGCAGCTTTCCGACGTGGTCATCTGAAAGTTGTTAAGTGGATGGTTAAAAAAGTTACTCAATTTCCATCAGAGATTGAGATCAAACGCTATATTTCAACCTTAACTGACATTGTGAGTAATGACTTTCTGTATCTAGGTGTGTCTTGGTGAATAAATAGGAATTCTATGCTTACTGATGATCAGCTTTTTGTATCACTTTCAGGCCTTTGAGGTCTAAAGGATGAGAAACAGAGACCCTCGTTCAGTCATTTTATTATAATTTATCATATCGACCTGATTTTCATTTTTCTTTTCCTTGTTAATCCTTTTCCCCCTCTTTTTTCCTCATCTAAGTTATTCAAATTTTCATTGTTTGCTTTTTTTTGTTTTACAAATAACAATATTCTATCCTCAGGAGCTCCAAAAGAAATGCAACCAGTGCGCCGAGGTAATTGTCACTGCCAAAGATATGCAAGCAGCAGAGGCAAACAAAAATGCGGACAGTCTTTTGGAAGAAATCAAACAAGAGAAAGAAAAGGCTGCTCTCCAAGCTGAAATGGCTTCCAAAAGGAGGGAGAGACGGCGTGAGCGTAAACGGAAAGGAAAACAAAAAGATGATAAAGAAGACAGGTTGGTTGATTTTTTTTTATGGTTTTGGTATTTGTTGAATACTGTTTTATCATCATCATTACAATGATCACTTATATCATTATAGTATTGCTGTCCATGATCTTCTTCTTGGTGTTATTATTAGTATTGCCTTTCCAATTTGTAACAAATTTATAATTTCTGGTAATTTGATTAATAAAATATCTTATCATGCATCATGAGAGATTTGACCAGCTGTTCTTGTTGAAAATAGTGGTCTTAGCCATTGTGGGGTATCGATAGCACATGTTCTAAGGGGTAATTTATATAGGTGAAATCCATTTCCTGGGAAAATGTTCATTGGAGGGTCATGTTCTCAGGCCGTGTGCTCTAAAGTGGACTTCTTTATAGAGATTTAGATCAATAGAAGTTTAGGCTTCATTCTGATTGTTTAATAACATAGTCCATTGTTAATCAATTCATTTTCAGCGGAAAGAATTCGTCCCCTGAGCCAGAAAGTGACTCCCAAAATAAGAAGGAAGAAGAGGAAGAGGAGGAGGATGAAGAGGATGACAGTAATTCAGAGTCAAATAGCTCTGCAAGTATGTATACAAAGATTTCTATTTCTTCATTTTGTCATTAGAATGATCTTCTTCCACATCCCTCTCTATCTCTTTCACTATTTATCACCTTTTTTTTTAAATCACTGTATTTTCCTTCATTTAGTTGTCCCTTGTGATTTTATATCATATGCACATATGATTGACATGTGCGGATGTACTCTTTAATTCAAAATATTTGTCAGCTTGGATATATTGGTGCGGTGGACCACATCAGTTTTTGTCAGGTTGAACAAGAGTTAAAAGTGAAATTTGTGAAGAACTTATCTCTTTAGATTGTGTGAAAATGTTTGTCTGATATCTTCTTCCTCAGATACCAACAACTTGAAAAATAGTAATAGTAGTAGCAACAAGCCGCCTTCAAGAAAGAGCTCCTCAAACACAGTGCAGAATAATGTGGTTCAAAATCCGTTGCCAAGTATTAATCCGATACAGCAGAGATGTCCTGAGATAACAGCTACTCCAGTCATGCCTACTGTCACTACCAAGGAAACTGCTCTAAACGGATCTCTAAAAACTAGTTCATCAGCAGCTCGTGCTAATCGCGAGTCACGTAAAAAGCAGCAAAAGGCAGCAAGAGAAAACCGAAGGGAAGCTCCTCAAGAGACTGAAGTTTTAAGGAGTAGGTTGGAAGAGAAGAAAAAGGTGAATGCAGCCCTTACTACTGTGATGAATGCTGTGGTCACTTCTCCTGCTGTTACCTCTTTGTCTGCAAGCAATGCTAAAACAGTGTCTGGAAGTGCTGGCTCGAATTCGTCGCATTCAGCTCCACCCCCTACCTCCACTTCCTCATCCCTTACATCTTCTAAATCTTCCAAAAACAGTAGAAACAGCACAACTTCAACTACTGGAGGTGCTAGAGAAAATAATGAGCAGAAGATAACCAGTGGCAATGTCAATAGTGGGAGCGGAAATAAAACTCGCTCTAAGAAGTCAGAGATGATTAAGCAGAGCTGCACAACAGGTAGGTTTGCAATTTTGAAATGATAGTTTATGGGAAGATTATTAAGTTACATGTCAAATACAAAAGGTAGACATGACGATGTCAAAGCCATGGAAAATGAAATAAAATTGTGGTTAAAGGGCTGCATGGGTTTTTGTTTGTTCATTAGGACACTATTCATCTGATTAAAAAATAAAGAAATGGTAGCTTTCTTAATAACTTAAGATTGGTTCCATTCCATTGGGACAGTAGTTTATGTAATTTTTATTTACATTGTTTTTAAAAAAAAATTATTATTTCCTCTAGGGATTGGTGATCTGGATGATTTACATTGTTTTTAAAAAAAAATTATTATTTCCTCTAGGGATTGGTGATCTGGATGATTTTGGTATCGTTCCTAAAGGGAAAGATGGGGATGAAAACAAAGACGTGGAAAAAATTAACAAAGCCAACCAGAAAAAGGCAGTGTAAGTTCTTTGTTTACCTTTTCTAGCTTTCAGTGTAAGGTCTAGCTGTTAATCATAAACTCTTATGAGTTTCAAATCCCCTCTACTATCTATTGTTTCCTATCATGATTTCTTTGGTCTGTCTCTTGGCACTTTGCCTTGTTTAACTCTAGATCCATTCTGTCTATTTGATCAGTCATTCTGAGTCGATCATCTACTTTGATCTAGTTTCAGATTTCACTTCCACAAGTTGTTATTGGGCAGTATATAGTTAGATTTCTCAAATGTAAATATTTTTTCCCTGAATAAATGCCTGTCCTATTCTCAACTTGTCTCTGAATGTCTCTATTTGACTTTTATTTGGCCAGGCGTTTCTTAAGGTTTCCCTGCTGTTAAATATAGCAGTGTAAGTTCTAAGAGTTTTAATTATTTAACTTTCAATCATTTGACTGAAAAATTGAATTCAGAATAATTTAAACTCATTGGGAAATAATGTTTGCCGAATGAAATGGTAAAGAATAGATTGAGAACCTAAAGCTCAAAATTTCAAGCTCAGTTTTGTAGGAATCAGGTTTGAAGGTTTTATTTACAGGAAATTTTTATTATTACTTAATCCATTCAGTGACAAAAAGGATCCATGGTCGGAGGATCATCGCTACATTGAAAAGGCTTTGGCCTCCACCAGATTGTCACAAACAGCACCTAGTCCACGAAAAGGCCAAAAGAAAGAAGATGGCTGGAAGGAAGTCGTGAGGAAAAATGTGTAAGTTTTCCAACTGCAAACTAGATAGACTGGTCTTAACTGGTGAACAAATATCTATTTTAAGACATGATTATTTTTGTAACTGAAAATATGAGTAACTAAGGTAAAGTCATTGAAGGAATAATTTTGTATCCTGGATTTTCATTAATTGTTATCACACTTGCAGATTATCCCTTAATTCCTCTTATAGAATAAAAAAAATTATTTGAACATTTCTTTTAAGTGATTGTTTCTGCGATTGAGAAAATAGATGATAGGAAGAAAATTTTACCAGTTATTACATTTTAAATGCAACTTTCTCCTCATATCTTGAAATTCATTTGAGGCTCAGGTGGTTCATGTGTTCAATGGGGTTTTGTTCTGGGACGTTTGTATTTATCTCTCCTTAGAACCAAGAAATTGATGGTCCCTGCCAATGTCACAGCTCGTTTGATTGGGAAAGGTGGCTGTCATATTAATGCAATCAGAGAAATATCTGGAGCCCATGTGGAGGTTGAAAAAGCCAAAGGCATGGCTGATCGCTCCGTGACTATCAAGTAAGTGTTAACTGATCGTTTAATGTTCAGGCAGATTCATTAAAAATTTGTATTGAATCGAAAGAGGAATATCTCAAAGCTGTCATAAAACAGGAGGAAAAAATGTACATTCAAAGAAGGGCACCACACTGATCAAGCTCAATAACCAGAATATTTCACTGCCTTTTCAGTAGAAATTTCAAAGTGATTAGATAGTGAACCTGTAGATGTCTCACAGCTCTAATATGCAGGGATGCCTACCGTCCCGGAATTTCCGTATTTGTCCCTGAAATTTGAAAAAAAAAAAAGTTTTGTCCCTGAAAATACGGAAGTCATAATTTCGTTCCTGAAATCCGAAGTCCGCGGTGGATTGCGCTCTCGTTCTAAGTTTTACGGTTTTTTGTGCGTCGAATTAATGATTCGAAACAAGAGGTGAACGACGCGTTGCCAAATTGGCTTTTTTGTAGCTGATCAGTAGAAGCCAATTTTCGTACTTCATACTCATACTATTCAAGTCATTTTAGCCCCTTATAAACGAATATTTATCAGACTGTATAAAAGATTTAACATCGGAAATCATCGGCAAACCTAGAATATGATCTGGAAACAAGTCCATCTTGAGGACGAGTCTAGAATGATATCTAGATGGGCTAATCTTTTTAGGATA